>JBAJHW010000001.1:93481931-93659431 GCA_037013535.1 Intellagama lesueurii
TGACTTTTATTCGGCCTTTCAGATATGAACTAAGCAAAGCTGTCAACACAGAGAGTAGTCTTCATTGTGAAGGCGCTTTGCTTAGTCTGTCAGCTGTAAACAGCTTAAGAGACATGTCATTCTAGTATTATTATAGCACTCTAAGATTTGTTTTTAGATTGGTTTGTACTCTCCCCCCACCACCACTTCCCAGCAAAGGCTTAGACAGAGATGACATGGGTTATTTACTGCATTTACTGCAAACTGCTATGCATTCTTTTGTGTAACTATGAGGCAGGACCATGTGAAATAAAGAGCAGGGAGGGTAACCCATTATTACAGGAAGATAGCAACTTCTGGCCAGCTCCTAACCTAAAGGAACTCCCATGGCTTTAATAATGGGGTGCAGGCAAGTTCAACAGAAGCAGCTTTTCTTTCCATTGTAGGATTTGGCAGGAAGAAACCACACTGACTGACACTCATACAGTGACAATGGTAAATGTTGTAAAAGGAAAACACTGATTAGGGTACCACTAAGATTAAAGCATTTTGGAAAGTAGTCTCCTTGGTATCGAAGAATTTGAACTCCTCTTTACCTGTATCGCATAGGTGTGCTTAAAATATGCTATTCTGGGGAAAATATTTTCCTCCATAACAAATAAACCATATATCAATGTAGATGAGTATTTTAACCAACAAATACAACATCCATTTTATTAAAAACTCTGCAAAGTAACTGATATTATAGTGTGTGAGAGAGTGAGAGAGTGTGTGTTCACACACATGTACATATATGTGTGTGAACACACACACTCTCACTCACACATTTTAAGTTTAAAATTTCAGTTTTTCATTATTTACATTGCAACATTGGGGGAGGTATTAACAACTAAAGTGTGATCTAGCTTCTGCTAGTGATTAACTGCCTGTCATAGGAAAGGGTACCTTACCATTAAAACACAGAGTTGTACAGTGCTGGGAGCGGGGGATGGACACAAAACACCATGATTTTTGTATCAACCCTAGAGTAATCTTTCTGGAATAAGCTTTTGACCTGTGTGAGCAATTTTGACAGGGTCCTTGAGGGGCTGCATACCTCTCAGGGCTGCATTTTCTCAACCCCAGCTCTACTCAGACAGATATATATTACAGATGTTGTTTTCTCAGTTTAGACAAAATGTCCAGTCCGCTGGCGAGCTCCTTCACAGGCACAGGCCTCCATTATCCTCCTTCCCGGATGGCACGAGACTCAATGGTCTCGCGTAAACAACCAGAGTGGGGTGGGGAGGAGCTGGATATTTAAGAGAGGCTCCTCCCTCTTCTCGTCCTCTTTGCTTCTGGCTGCAGAGGATGAAGGAGCTCGCGGTCTGCCCGGATTTCGAACTGCATCACAGCTTGCTGATTGGAGATAAGGGGGTTGCATCGGCACCACCCCCACCCCCACGGTTTGGATCAAGTGCACCGGATCCCTTAGGGGACGGACAGCAATTGCAACTGCTGTTCGACTTTTTTTTTTTTAAAAAAAACTAAATAAAAGAAAGGAAAAGAGAGGCTAGGGTAGCACAGGCAGGGTGCGGCTGTGGGCCGAGCCGCCCACGGCCGGCCCAGATGCCGCGCAATGGCTAAAGGAGTCCTCTTACATAGGTTCAGCAGTTGTGCACGGGGGCAGATTAATTAATTCAAGCAAGGGTGTGTGGGTTATTCGGGCATCGAGTGGTCTTGCTCACCCCCATCCCCACTCACCCCCACTCCTGATTGGTTTGAAAGTTAGGGTGAATAATTTAGAAGCTCGAAATAAATTTATTTGCATTGATTTTGGCGGGTTGACGATTCCATTGGGGGGTGATAAGTTGCATAAATAAATAATAAATGAATAAGTTAAGAAATAATAATAATAGAATATATATATATATATATATATATATATATATATATATATAAAGTTAAATTAAATATAGGTAAATTAGTAAAGTAAATAAATAAGTAATCGGGGTTTTTCCCTATACCATTAATTTTAATCTACTGTTTAGTTTTAGTTCTTATTCTGAGCAATTATATTGATATTAATTAATTCATTAAAAATAATAATAAGAATTAATAGATAATAAATTTTGATTGTTATTAGTATCAATTGATAATTAAGTTGATAATTGAATTAATAATCAGTATCTAGACATAAATAATAAAGAGAAGGGGTGACATTACAACCTTCCACTGTCTCACAGTGAGACAGGGTTTAAGTTTTGCATTTACATAGTGCATTCATATTAAGCTGTTGCAATGGCCCCCACAAAAGGCCAAGGGAATAAAAAAGGAAAGCAGCCAGCCAGGAAGCGAGCTGCTCCCCAGCTTTCACCCCCTCAGTCATCTTCGGATGAGGAGGCGTGGCCAATATGGCAGCAGCTTGAAGACAAGATTTCAGCCTTAGAAGCCGAAAGGGCAGCTGAAAGGGCGGCGCAGCATAGCAAACCCCAACCACGTAGATCAAGCCAAGAGTCTAAAAGCAAAAAAAGGGCTAAGCTTAAAACTATGGCTGAAAACCTAATGTCACGTTTTGCTGCCTTAGAGAACGAAAGACAGGAGCCGCTGACGTCTAGAAGGGAGACAGATGCTGCAATGGTAACTCCTCAACGTCAAGAGGATGAGGAAGAGTGTGGGGAGAGTGTGATAGAGACGGCAAGGTCGCCGGGTTGGCAGGGAGGAAGAGTCGTCTGATGCCCGGTTTGGCAGCGAGGAGCAGGAAACACCAGCACCAATACTGGCACGTGAGTTGTTTAGTACACCTGACACTACCAACACAGTTCCAGTTTGGCCTTGGCAGGGCGCTGGGCAGGCTAGTTGGCCTTTCTGCGTAACACCTGACATGCAGGGATATAGTGTGTCATTTGGTTCATGGCCTGGTCCGAGTTCGTCAACAAGCAACTGGGTTGCCCCTTACTGCCAGGTTCCATTCCAGCCAGTTTTGGGATCAACACCCGGGGTTGGGGTGTGGCCTTATCCATCGGTGCCGGATACAGGCTACAATTCGGTCCCGTTGAAGGCTCTGCCTTTCGGGGACCACACTATGCCATTGAGAGATCACCTAACTCCAACAACTAAAGAAAAGATCTGGTGAGGTAACTACATAGATTTATTTGAGCTACTCAATAGAAAGGTGGATAAAAAGGATGTAGGCAAGGAAGATGATAGGGAGAAAGAAAGGCGAAGGAGACG
Source organism: Intellagama lesueurii (assembly GCA_037013535.1). Lineage (NCBI taxonomy): Eukaryota > Metazoa > Chordata > Lepidosauria > Squamata > Agamidae > Intellagama > Intellagama lesueurii. The sequence continues at coordinate 93,485,124 of JBAJHW010000001.1, forward strand.
TAGGCCCGAAAGAACTTGGGCAAATTGGTTGCCTGGGTTTCTGATTTATGCCTGTGCAGTGGTGAAAGCCCAGCCATGGCGGGCTCAATCCTTATTTCAATACTTAGATATTATTTATAGAGCATATACAGACTTCGCTGGGCAGGCATGGCTTTTATATGATGAATCATTCCATATGCGGAGTGCGATTCATCTGGTGGAACGCCTCCTCCCACCTACATCTACCCGAATCACTCACTTTAGTCAAGATGGGCAGCTGAGGGGCCTAACACCGAGGGATGCCCGAAGAGAAAGAACAAGAAAGTGGGCCTTCTCGGCAGTGGCCCCTCACCTCTGGAACAATCTCCCCCCAGAAATTTGTCTGGCTCCCTCGCTGGGTGTTTTTAAGAGCTAACTCAAGACCTGGCTCTTTAGGTAGGCCTTCCCTCCTGTCAATGCCTAATTTATTTGTTATTTTCAATTGTATTAATGTTGTTGTTTTATTTTTTATTTTTCTTGAGTGTTGTTAGCCGCCCAGAGTAGACTTCAGCCTAGATGGGCAGGATATAAATTAAATAATAAATAAATAAATAAATAAATAAATAAATAAATAAATATGGAGAAGTTGACTCACCAAATCCCCACGGATTCAATGGGCCTACTCCAGTGTGACTCACTATGCTAAACAATAGGATTTCAGCCATTGTACTCTGGATGGGGCTGAGCCTATAGTTGGCTGCAACTGCAAAATACAGCATTTTGTTGCAGGACCTATTTGTCTCTTGAAACACTGCTGATGGCCTGTTACAGCCTGCTCATCATGGAAGGGAGCTGTCCAGTAATGTCAGAGAACAGAGAACTTTGGATACAGCTACATTAGCAACAGAGAGAGATCTAGTCTGGGTCGCTTTGGAACAGTGGGACTTGATTAGATCACTCCTTCCATTCACATGGAAATCACTCCTGCAGCCCCTGTAGTAGCAATCTAGTCAACCGTATGTTGACATTGGATCACTCCATTTTGGGTCCATTTGGTCACAATGTGCCCCTCCCTTCTTGCCCCCTGCTCTTTTGCGATAGCTATCAGCTGGTTGGGAAACAGCCTGCTTCTGTTTGTTTGCGAGTAGGAGTTAATGCTAGGTTTTTATGCACACAAAGGCAGGTAGTAGTATGGAGTGCCATGTTTCAGCTCCACATTTCTCCTTCTTCTTCTTTTAAATAGTTTTTGGTAAGTGACATAGTGCTTAAGTGATACAGTGCAATAGTGGAAACATATTTTTAAAGTAAAATTAATAAAATTAAAACAAATATGCCTTTTTCCACTTCAAAATAGTGTAGAGAGTGCCATCTGCAGCCATGGCCAGACTATACCCACCTCTATATCTCCACTGACATGTGGGAAAAATGCCCCCCCCCGCACACTAGAGCCATCTAGGTGATTGCACAGCAAAAAAAAAAAAAAGTTTTTTATTTGGAGTGATTTGAATCATTCCAAATAACAGTAAGCCCCAACATGAGACAGACTTGGGATAGATTGGTCCCCATTAGGGATGGGTTGGAGCACTGTAACAGGATCATCATGTAGTTGACATTTTTTATAGTGATACCAACTGTTCCAGCAGGGAGCTACAGAGCAGGATAAACTCCTGTAGCAAGCCTCTTAATGTTGTGCAGGAGATGGGCCGTCCAGAAGGAAGATAAAGTGGTAATATGGAAGTGCCTGAACAAGTGAACAGATACCAAGTGTCAGCTCAGACTCTCTGGTTGTCTTAATTCTTAAGGATCCAGTGTTGATGATTGTAGGTGAGGAAGATCCACATTTGTGAGGGGAATATATATATTGCCTGGTTGCCCTGGGTGAGTCACTGTTTGTTCAAGTATCCTGCTTCTTCCCAAGTCATGGTTCATGTTATACCTGGGAATAAGGCCTCTTCTGATGAGGGTATCTTATCTGATCATCTTCTGATGAAGACATCTTATCTATTGAAACTGGCAGGTCATGGCCACCATTTCCCTTTCATGGATTTAATTAAGTTTGGCCTTATTTGAGCTGAACCCCACCCCACTTCTTTTCTTTCTCTTCCAAATAAAACTATCTCAACTCCTTGTTCCTGCCACTTTTTTCCAGTAGTTTCATCATGTCCAGAGTTGGGCCTACTATTAAGCAGAGTGAGGTGATCACCTCAAACAGAAAAGGCAGCAGCTATGTGTAGCAGAGAAAGCTGCACTCTAAGTGCTCTGCTTTGCTCCCCCTAAGCTGCCTCAAACGTGGCGGTGGATACCGTCTGATCACCAACGCTGAAGGAAGAGCTGTCATTTCAGTTGATTTTTTGTACACAAAATGAGAAAGAGCATCAACCAGAAGTGTAGCTAGTAATTTTGGCAGCTTGGGATAGATTGAGGCGTCACTGCACTGTTGGTTAATCTTGGATTACGTGAGGTCAGCAGATGTGAAGAGAGAAGAATGGGGAGGAATGTCTGAGCATGACATGGCCACAGTGGTTCTTCACAAAGCCCACCTGCCTGGGGAGGAGCAGCTGGAGGCAACACATGAACTTGGGGCAGGCAAGTGTTTGTGTCCTCTAAATTTCAACACTAGGTCAAAGTCCCAGTCACCCCACCCAGGTATGCCTCTGATGGCAACTGATTCGTTCGTTCAGAAAAAAGTCTTGGGCTACTCCTGACCATCTCACTCCTAAAATAAGCTTGCCCCCGCTTATGACCTACCAAGTCAAAAGCCCAACATTGCAAACCTTTTAATTTTCCTGGCCAACTGAAATTGCAGAGGACGTGGCAGGCTTGGTGGGTCATGAGTTATACCTGCCGCCCAAGATAAGCCACTGTATAGGGAAAGAAATTATATAAATTTTACAGGCAGAGAGGAAGCTGGAAGTCAGGAAGATGGGGGAAGAGAGAAAAAGAGAGATACTTCCACTATAGGAGGGGAAAAAATAGCTACTTTAACAAGAATGAGTAGTTGAAGAAAACAAGTATTTTCAATATATCGCAAACAAAATTATCTGCCAAAAGGGCAAGATAATTATCTTAATGTGATTTTTGACCAAGATAAATATATCTTATTTTATAAACCGAGCAACAATTTGAATCTTATGCAAAACATGGAGATAAATCTAAAAAATATGATAATGTAATAAAATCAAAATTATTAGGAATCATGCTGCCAAACTTGAGGCAGTAAAATCTTTTTAAGATCCAAGAGAAAATAGGCTAGTAAAATCTGAGTATGTTACTACAGTTTAATCACTTGATAAATAGCTGCATTGTTTGGAAAGAATAGATGGTGCCATTATTGCAGCATCTCTCTTCATAAATAGTACATTGCTGATTCAACTCTAATGGACATCTGCAGAGTTGCTATCAAAGTAATGCCATCATTTTGGCAGTTTTAATGACGGGGAGGCAGGGGAGACAGCTGAAGCAAGCCCTTATGTTTCTAGGATGTGGATTTCAGGACCTCAAGAACCTGTCATACCAACAGAAATGGGAACAACACCGATATAGGAGAGTGAGTCCTTTTGCAGTTCTTCACAGTATGTGTGTATGGGTTGTTTTGAGGTTTCCAAATTGCCTCATAAGTTGCAAAGGTAGCAAGAATTTGAAATAAAACAGTGAATAAAGCAAGCAATATAGACTGTTGAATTTACTTAACAAGAAAGCTCAACTTGATTGGAATAAAATTGGGTGCTTTTACATTAAAAAAAAGAGAGACGTCAACAGGGATGGGGGCTGTGGTGAGTTTAGCCACAAGCTAAGTAAACTACAGCATACGATCTGAGGGGGCTTCTATATTAAAAAACAAAAAGAAACAAAAAAACCCCTGAATTTCCTGTTTTATAACATTGATAGAATAATACACTTTTTATTTACTTAATTGTATTGTCGGGGTAATATTTGAGGCCTTATAAACTTAAAGTAGCTGTGTATCTCAGTATTAGTGTGTCTTAATCTGGCTCTGGGAAGGAAAGAAAAAAGAGAAGGTCAACATTAAACTGGTGCTTACAGTCTTCTGGAAGTAGCTGGATGGGCAATCACCATCCTAGTTGACTGGAAGTTGAGTCATGGCAACTGGACTTCTTTCTTATTAGGTTGAAACGTTATGCTACTCATTCAAGTAGCCAAACATTTCAACCTAATAAGAAAGAAGTCCTGTTGTCATGACTCAACTTCCAGATAACCTCACCTGGATGACTGAGAATTTTCACAGATACATCCCATTTGACATGTAAAGAGCCTGAGGCATTTTGAGTGTTCTAGCTGAACACTTCAAAAATACCATGTGTGGCCATTGCTGCCTCTGCTTTTCCCAAGATTAAGTCTTTATGCCCCTGGATGGAGGGTGAGGTGAGAAAAAGAAGCACCTTAGTGAGAGCAAGATGGACCTGACCTACCCACAGAAGACTGTGCCTGCCTCAGTTCTGCTCACAAAAATTTGAAGAGGGCTGCTTGCTCAGGTGACCAACCCTGCTCAAATTCTCATAGCATCTATAAATGGTGGGAGAAGGAGGAGGATGGAGTTTAAGGCCAGTTGCTTTATGTGGTCTATTTCTTCCCATTCCCTCCCTCAAGAATGCTGGCACTTGGAAACTACTTCTAATTTGGAGTAAAACTATTCTTTGCCCTCTTACAGAAAATGTACATATTTTATTGTCTCCATGTTCTATTATGGAGAAATCAACTTTGCCCTTGATCTTTTCAAGTTTTAATGTCAGAGAATATTTGGATGAGTCTTCAGATGTGAAAATCAGAGGTTCATAATGCAGAAATCTTAGCATTTCAAAAAAAGGCAGCAGCTATATTAACCTTTAATTCTCTTCAAAGAAGTTCCTTATATTTCCACATTGGATATACAAGGAACTTCTTATATAGCCAATGTGGCAGAAAAAGGAATAGAAAACAGAATATTTGCCAGAGTTTACAAATTCTGTCCTGGCTTCACTTTGGATTCCACAAGACCCAAACCAACAAACTGTAGCTACACATCTTCTTAAAAGACTCAGTCCTTGGTCTTTGGTGAGTCTGTAGTGGGTGGGAGGGAGTTTTATAATTGGAATCAGCTACACTTAAACATTTCTGTTCACATCATTACTGTCTGAGTGTCATTCATCAATGGTATCATTAAGAAAGTACCCACAGTTGATCTGGGGAGACTGAAATGGGAAACATGGGGAAGAAAAATCCCTAAGGCATTGCTTCAGCTTCTGGCTGTCTCTTTTGTCAGGCTGATGGCCTGAAAGGAAGTAAAAAACCCTCTCAGTCACAATTCTGTTACATTTCTCAGAATCTCTCCCCCCCCCCCACACATTCCCATCCTATTCTTTGTTCATATCAGGTTGTAATGCTTTGTGTGTGTGTGTGTGTGTGTTTCCCCACATGCAAGTTTGTACACAATTTCAATGTATATTTTCCATAATATACACAGATGGATTTATGCCCGTTTCCCCATGTATGCATTACATACTTTACCCAAGGTAAATATTTTTGTACACACATTGACTAAAGCATGCTTATGCATACTTTTCAACTGTATGAATTTTAGCCATTTCATTTTTTTAAAGGTATGTGTGATTTTTGTACCAAAAACACACCAAAAAGCCTTGTGAATGTGTGGATTTCTGTTCTAAGGTGCATCGTGTCTCACAAGTCTCAGGAGGTTTGAGATAAGAAGTTTTGGTAGGATGCTTGAAACCATTAAAATATTTTCCCATCTCTAATGGCCGCCTAATGACCTAGAATGATTGGACCATGTTTTCTCAATGACAGCAGATGGTCTCATGATAGGCTATCCTCTGCAATGAAATGGCCATCAGAGCTTGAAAATGAGAGCACCTCAGATGAAGAAATGGGCAGGTTGTCTGTTGGGAGACTGCACACGTTTTTTCCCCTGAGAATCTGCTCCTTCTTTTAGGAGTATTAGTAGATATCATATCTAGGGCACAAGGATATTTTTGTAATATGTTCCTATTTCAATGTATTTGCATAGATGAAAATTCAACTATGCTAAATTCCTATTTTTTAACTACAATTTTACAGTACAGCACACTTACAAAGAAGTATCATTCCTCTTAAATCCATTTACTCCCCGAATTACTATCCAATACAGTAACTCAGAATACTTGCAAATCAGTGGCTGGAATCTAGTAGTAAGTAGAAACTAGAGTAGCCCCATTCAATTAACAGGGATTTTGTAAGTCAGTTCCCACTAAATCCCAGTAAAGTAGGCCTACTGAATCAATGGGGATTTGGTGAGTCCACTCATCTGTAAGTTCAGTTGATTCAAATGGGCTTACTGTAACTGTGACTTAGAAGGTGACCACATGGGCATTTAGCCTATTGTTTGGTGTGCTGCAGAGACAGACTGGTTTGCTCCTTTTGCTGGTGACCAGATGACATATTTGCTAGAGCAAGCTAGCCCATCCTCAGAGCATTCCTACTCATACCTTTTTGAGTCCCTATCAGGGACTACTTTTTTCCATGCAGGTAGGATCACCCTGTTTTTAAAAAATTCCAGTGCGTGCAATCACAAATAAAAACGAAGAGAGTCAGCAACTTCTTGCTTCAATTTGCCAGCTGGTTTCAATTTCTACATATCATTAGTGGTTTATACAGACAGCTTAACCACTTAATGATATGAAGGCAATTGGGAAAATAAAAACTTATTTCCTCTGTTCCAAGGAGCAGAAGAAGGAAGCAAAAAAAAAAAAAAAAAAAAAAAAAAAAGAGAGAGAGAGAGCCAATTAGGGGAGTGTTGATATGCTCTAACTTTTAGAGAATTTAAAGTTTAAAAAAAATTTAAAAAATTAAAGCTTCCTCCTGGATGCAGGAAGAGTTAGGAGTGGGCAAGGAATGGGATTTTTTTCCTTTTCTTTACAGCTGTTATGTTCTTAACAGCTTTTCTTAAAGGATGCCCATGTAGTCATCCTCTATCTTCTCATCCCACCCTCCTTACCTCCACTTGCCGGCTTGACAGTTTCCAGAAGAAGATGGAAGTTCCATTTTTTAAGATGCCCATGTCCCTGGCAAAGCAGTTTGGCTTCATGATCTGTAAAGAAATCTCTCTGCTTGTCTCCTCCTGATTCTAGGAGAAAGCCTTCAGTTTTTTTTAAAAAAAATTCTCTAAAAGGTACAGTGGATTAGTGCTGCCCTAATTGGTTAAAGAACTTGTCTTTTCTTAAGAGCAAAGCTTTTCTTTTCTTAATAGCAACACTTAGAAGTGTTCAATTCCTTTCTAAAAGGAGGCAGACCAAATAGGATTGCCATGCAACGTGGATGCAAAGATTGCACCACATGGCATACAGGATCTCTATCTGACCTTAAGTGACCCTATTTAGCCCATTGCAAATGAGCTGTGTAGACAAGCCCTTACTATGATAAAGTAAGTCACAACTAGAGTAAGCCTATTTGAGTCAATGGAACTTACAGAAGAGTTGACTCACCAAATCCCCATTAATTCAAGGGACTCACTCTAGTGAGATTTACTATGCTAAGCAACAGGATTTTCACCATCGGAACATAGGAAGCAGAATCAAACACTCATTCATCTAACCCAATATTATCAGCTCTGACTGGCAGCACCTCTCCAGGGCAGTGGTCCCCAACCTTGGGCCTCCAGATGTTCTTGGACTACAACTCCCAGAAGCCTTCCCCACCACCTTTCCTGGCCAGGATTTCTGGGAGTTGAAGTCCAAGAACATCTGGAGGCCCAAGGTTGGGGAGCACTGCTCCAGGGTATCAGGAAGGATTCTTCCCTAGCCCTACTTTAAGATCCCCTGTGTTTCTTGGTGGCCCCCTCCACATACTAAGCATTCCTGACTCTGCTCAGCTTCCAAAAGGAGGTAAGATTAGGTGTATTCAGAGTCTTATGTGTGTAGCCTGCATAATTAACTTGTAAACCGCCCAGAGAGTGCTATAAGTGCTATGAGGCGGTATATAAGCAGCACGCTTTGCTTTGCTTTATGGTGGTAAGTAATCATCCCCCCCATTCCCCAGTTCTAAAAGAAAACAACAATAAATATAATAAAATTCCCAATATTGGTCTTACTTTGAAACAGAGTAGCAAGCTCAGCCATGTAGAATCCTCAGCAGCACCAGCCGTCACAGTGGTAGGTCCTTTCTCTTAACATTTCCCTCCCATGCTTGAGATGAGGACAGCATATACCAATATCTCAGATCTTTTAAAAACTTTGCTCAGTCTCTCGGTCCCAATGTGTTAGAAGCTGATGATAGTGTTACTTCAACAGATGCTTAATAAAAAAGAATCCTACAGAGCAGGGTGGGTGGAGATAAATGCCAGAATATCTATCACATCCACAGCACATAGAACTCAAGTTTCTCAACCAGGTTGTCTTGTGTGGTTGAGACAGAAACCACAAATAGGTCTGAGTTATGCTGCTATTTGTCCTGCAAACCTCAAAGATCACTTCACACCTTACTGCACAGTCACGTTTGCCTCATCAACTCCATTCAGTTATTTAAAAGCAGGTAGAATACTCATGCATAAAAGGCAGTGCTGCAGCTTCACCTCCTCCATCCCCAGTTTTCTTGGCCCCCTACCTGTGGAGAGTGGTGGATCTGAAGAGAAAGAGCTCCCCTATCTGTGTGGGGATCTCCACATGAATTGGGGCACTGGTTTTCCTGAGTCCCAACTAATATGGAGAGCTTCCTGGAAAGTGGAGGCTCTTCTTCAGACCCATCAAACCCCACAAACAGAAAGACGATAGGAATCGTCACTGGGTCAAAGGGCACCCCTCTCTGCAAGGATTTTCCATCTGGTTTTGAAAGCTCAATAAGACTATAGTATTCGTTGGAGGTGGTACATATGGTGTGAAGGTATTATATATATGGTGGACTCACACTGGGATGTGGCAATTAAGCATGACTTTCCAGGATGTATCCACTGCATAATGGCTTGATATAGGACATACTTTCACATGTTGACAACAGTCACCAAAGCGAACATTACTGTGTATGAAACAAACACCTCTGGCCCCCTTAGTTTCAACTGGTGTTTATTTAGCTGCTCTCGCTAAAAATGGAACTCCAGTCATTTTTAGTAGTGACTGATTTCCCCAGCTTAACTAGATCATTGAATTTTAAAAATGGTCACCCTTATATTTTCGATGTACCCTTGCCCTTGTTCTGAAAGAAAAGACTGCATCCTTGACACTTCTTACTTTGGAAATGCTCCTGGGGCCAAGAGGCTTCCTCTAAAATAACAGATTTAAAGGCTAAGGTCAAAAATTGCAACATGCCATGCAGTGATTTTCGTCAAGAAGCAGTAGCAAAACAGCTCATTTTCTTGTTAGCAATGTCTTCCTAGTTCATCCCATGCCTGTCAGTGGGTTAATAGAGCATCACCATCCTGTCTCCCCTTGCCCAGTGCCAGCCAATCGGCTCCTGCTAGTTAACATTTTAGAAAATGAGTCTCGGTACATTACAACCTAGCCTCTTGCAGTGATGGGGGCGATGAGACCTGACTACAATAGGCTCTGAGCCCCAGTCATGGCACTTTATAATATCGTATGACTAGAGCATTGCTATTGTAAGGAGAGAAAAAGGCAATAAAGCAGCATTGATATCCTGCCTGCCCTCTTATATGAGTTATTGAATCAAACCTACCAGAACTGCCAGACAAACAATTTTCAGCAGCAGTCTGAGGCATGACAATGGCATCGCATCAAAAAGAAATAGGTAAAGCTCACATGTTTGTGATACCCTTAGTGACACACCACAGCAGGCTGCTTATGATTGTTCTCCACATTCTATTTCCTTCTCTGGTTCACTTCCTGTCACCTCCTGCATACCCCCTAGGGATGCTTCCTCAGCTAAATTTCTCCCCCTGATTTCGAATAGTGAATTATTGAATCTTCTCCCTGAGGTGGAATGAATGTATGAGGAATTCTTCATTATTTTGACTTTTATATCCACATTTTGCAGTTTCCTACAACTTTTGAGTTCCTCCTTTGCTGCATTACTGATATATTCAGCATACTATTTGTATTTCCCCCTAAATAGGACTCTTAGGACCAAACCATATGCAACAGATGTTGCATTATTTAGAAGCTGTTAGTATTCCACAGAGACAGTTCTGCCAAATCTTTGTGACTGAGCAGTCACACTTGGAAATGAAGTCTGTGCTCACCTCCCGGTGACCAATCACAAAATAAAGCAAGTTAATCTGCAAACTATGGGAGGTGTAATAAATTCCTGCTGCGATATTCAAATGTTTCCAGTACTTTACATGCTATCTAAAGTATACTTTGACCCTGGATATGTGGCATTGACCCTGAAAGGGGTTTTGAAGTATGTAAGATGCTTAAGGAGTAGTAACATTATCACCCTGCAATTGAGTTTCCATGCCTGAACAAAAATTTGAACCCAAGTCACTTGAGTCCTAGCCCAGCACTCTACCCATTACACCAATCGCACTGGCTCAGTTTAATTAGATTATTTTGTTCCAGTCACCATATGCTTCCTTGAGGAGACACATGATACTAACTAACCTTGGTGATATCTAGAGTTGAAGATGGTATTAGTTACTACAGTATACTGAGAGGTATGACATGGTTCAGAAGATTCATGCCACAACACTAGTCATCAAAAGTGGGGAAGAGGGGACAAGAGACATCACCTTGCTTTTCAGGATATCTTCAATCTTAGAAAATATCACTATCCGTACTATTGTTTCAGCATACTCAATGGAACAACCTGAAAATGTTACTGAAATTACTTGCACAAAATTACAAAAGTACATGGCAGGATCGTTTTTTGCCAGGAAAGTTGCTCTTAGATGTTAAGTCCAGAGGTTCTTGGCAATTGCCAGGCTTTTCTCTCTTAGACGAAGGTGAGGAATCTGGTTGCTGTTTTACGGTTGCCATTTGGGCAGCCAGTTCTACAAACAAAGAAGCACAGACATGTGTGTACACAAATCTCCATTTGACCTTAGTTCGAAACAGATATGTTTCTGATTGGCTAGGGGATGGTGACACAGAAAATTAATTACTAAAGTATCACCCCAATTCTCAGATGGAGGACTCAGGTTTTCTGTGTCATACACACAGACACACACCCCAGCCAATCAGAAACATATCTGTTTTGAACTAAGGCCAATGGGGAGATGTGTGTACACACATGCCTGTGTTTCTTTGTTTGTAGAACTGGCTGCCTAAATGGCAACCGTAAAACAGCAACCAGATTCCTCACCTCCGTCTAAGAGAGAAAAGCCTGGCAATTGCCAAGATATGCTGGACTTAACATCTAAGAGTAACTTTCCTGGCAAAAAAATAATCTTGCCATGTACTTTTGGACTTTAAATTTTGGATTTTAAGTTCTTCACACTGGTACGATCCTGATGAAGTGGTCTTTAATCCATGAAAGCTCTGTTTATTGTGTAATGATTTTTAGTGGTCTATAAAGCTATTGCCTATTTTTACATTTGGACTGAAATTAGAGAAGAAATTCTAATTCAAAATTAGTTTGAAATTCCTGGCAAAAGAGAAGTAAAAGAAGACAATAGCTACTCCTTCACACTAAACCAAAAGGGATATCTCAGAATTTTCTGCCAGAGAAGAATGTTTCATATTCGATCCATTCTAGCCTCTATTCTACTACTCACAGCTCTTTCTTTTCCCACATGTATTTACCTGGGAACAGCCACAGAAATGATGGAGAGGGCTCTAATAAGGCTAGCACTACATCCTAGCTTCTACTGTGGTAATGTGTAAGCCAACAGGAACCATGGGAAATGTAGTTCCCAATCCCATGGTTTGCAAGTCTCCACAATGAAATCAAAAAAGCATAGGAATTGCATTGCCTTTAGTTTCTTGTGTCTACGAAATGTCCCAGGTTACAGAAGTCTCATTAGACAGAGCTAAATTCCAGATAAGGCTCAGAAAAATAATAATTAAAGTTTCAAAGTTTTGTAAACACCGCCCCCAGACATTCCTATTCCAAATGAATAGGAGTGATTGGGAGTTACTTACCCATCACTACTTGTCATACCAGTATTGTGGCAGCGGGCATCACAAAGCATTGAGCTGCTCATAAAAATTAACACTCCTCAGAGTATTACAGAGCTGGGGGAAAAAAGCAGAAGAGACATTTTTAAGAACTGATCACATATCCCTAATGTAGTCTTTAAAATCTGTTTTACTGATGCAGGAAATGCAGTCTAATATTAGTGCCACTTGTGGAACTGATCAAGGAACTGCCTGCCGCTAATTCAGATTGTCTGAATTAGGAACAGACGTCTCCCCCCAGAAGTGCAATGAAAAGGCACCTGAGAACAGAGTAAAGACACAAGACAAGCGCTGTTTAAATGTCAAAAGACAAGGGCACAGAAAATCAAACAGCCATTGGCCTTGACAGCTAGTCCAAAAAAGTTAACTCGATGATATGGTATGAAATATTAGGGAGAAAGGAGGTCTTTATGTCCGATTTGAAAGCGAACAACATCTTTAAGGCTCATGAGTGACTACGTAAACTGTTTTTCCATTTCCTCTTATAAAATATTAATGTATGGGTTCAAGGCTGAACATATGCACATTTTTTAAAGTACAGGGTAGTCTAAAAAGCTTTAGAGTTTTGGGATCTTACAAATTTACAGAACTTGGAAATGTAACTGTTTTGGCCCCAACTTCAGAATCCCCCAGATAGAATGGTCATTTTTCTAAACTCTAAAAATTTAACTTAAAAGATATCATACTCTTACCCAGCCACTGCTGAATAATTTTACATACAGCTATCTATCTAAATTGACAATAAAATTCTACTCCTCGGGAATGGCACATAATAGCTGAAGTTACTAAAGCAGAATTGTTACGGAAACTTGACAGGCCTAAAGGCTCAGACACAAACAAATGATATCTTCACCTGAGGGATTTTTGAAATGATATTTTTAGGTATTTCTGCATAATGACGAATTTCAGACTCCATTAAATAACTTCTTTTTCTTTTTTGACAAAACGATGCATTGTGCAATTAGTACAGAGACAGGGAGAGGAAGGCATTCTGGCAAGCTTCTCTGACACTGAGCAAAACTGGGTATAATGTTAAAACACCTGGCACGGCCAGCCTCATTATGAAGGCATATCATCCACCACTTCAGAGGTACTCAGCACTTGATTAAATGTTGAGCAGTGGAATTAATATGAGGGATTTGATATGAAAACATTGTTGATTTTTAAATTTTCATTATTGCTCCAAAAGAACACACTTCTTTGTTTAAGTACCTGATGTGAAAACTATGATGTAAAAAAGGGCTACAAGTCTCTAGGTCATATTTACAGGGGACGGATTTTGTTAATAAAGCAAGCTTCCAATTATTTACAAATGATCAACAAATTATGCCTACTTTGAACTTTAAGGGTTTTTCCTCTTCTTTTAATTAAAAGTAGCACATTGTTATGAATATCCTAGCACACTGCTTGGAGAAGAATGCTTATGTATACCATTGCAACTTTCCCCTAAAATTTCTCATTAAACTTGGCATAGTTTGCTATTTTCCATATGGATAAAGGCAGCCCATCTTAAAAAATTACTCAGGCAAAGAAAGCAAGTAGCTGAACCATCTGACAGTTCTGTACATCAAATCATATCATTTGGATGTATAGATTGAAGACATGGTTTTGTTGGCCAAAAAACCCCACAATCCTAGGGCCTCACTGAACAAGACACTGACTCCATTACCTGGAAGCAATGCACCCTTATGAGAAAAAAGTTGCCTATTTATTCAAACATGAGCTTTTTTCAATCTGCATTTGGCAAATTAGCTCCCTTTCATTTTGTAATTAGTCATTTGGGAAATGCTATGGCTTAGCTTGCGTATCTGATGCAATTTCCCTTAGGTAGGCAATGCCAGCTTCTGGTGGAGAGAGTAACCATTGGTAACTAGTGACTAGTTTACAACATACCCTTGTGACAGAAAGAGGATGCCTCGTCTGAGCTACAGAGGCCTCTTCATGTTGCATCAGCCGAGAGTGTCAGGCCAGCTTCAGCAAGAAGCCTTGAGCTATGAACTTTGGCCATGCCCCTTTCACCACTCCATCTACCTTTCCCTTCTCTCCATCTGTCAGTGGACTCAGTTCACAACTGCCTGTACATAAGAGGAGCCTAAAGCCAACCTCATCCGTCATCCTCACAGTTGCCAATCAAGAGTCCTACTGGTATCTTCCACTTCATGCCTGTAGTTATTACCTTAAAGCAGACTTTGGGTATCCTCCAGGCTCTATATGTCACTCAACCTAGTTTGCTTTCTGACAACTTCCTTTTAAAAAAACAAAATTAGTCTATTATTTTAATTTTAGACAGTACAATACAAGGATGATGAGTCATCCCACTGTCTCGTTGCCTGAGAAGAACATATCTGTTGTTCGATATGTGGTACAAGTAATACTAATAATATCAACATCCCGAACAGCAATGAAATATAGAAAAGACTTTTGACTGCAGAAGGCAGCAAATGTGGTATGTGTGTGTGTGAACAGAGTAGTAGCAAATGTTTTATGATGGGCATTCAGGACATCCTTAAAGTCAACTCAGCTTGAGATAGCCTGATTTCTTGAAGAAGCTGAAAACTCTGTGGGGACTTCATTGTTCGCTGGAAATTTGAGACTGCCTTCTACCGCTCTTGGAGCAGCTGGAGCAAGAATTTTATTATAATTGTGCGACCTTTAATATACTGTGAAAAGACAGAGAGCTTTCTGTGTTTTTGCACCGTGTCTCAAATCCATCATTTAACTGCTCCAGATTTACAGTTTAGGAAAAGGGAGATGTTAAGCTGCTCCTCTGCCATTTTATTTTTTCCCCTTGCTATCACATGGTTGAGCTGATACACCAGCAAGACATTTACTAGATTTACTAATATTCAGAGCTTAATATGCATTCTCCATGGACACAAAAGGAGGCCATCAAATAAAGATATTGAACTTCTTAGAGGCAGAAACTTTTTTTCTTACTGGGAGGACTTATGCAATATCCTCTTCACTCACAAACTGCATAAAATCCATGTGAACCTACCCGAAGTTCGTTGAGACCCAAGGCAGGTGTGGACTGCAAGTGATGCAGTCCACCTGAGAAGAGGAATGGTGTTCATGCACAAAACATGTTTTGTCAAAGAGTGCTTCCTCTTGTCTTCTCCTAAAAATAAATAAACAAAAAGATACTAAACCTGGAGTGTGCAGAATGCTTTTCAAACGTGTTAGCCTCTCTCCATGGAAATTCATCCTTTTTTGCCAGGGCTGGCCATGTCACTAGAAAATGCTGAGCCCAACTGCTCTGTGTGTCCTGATTACAGCATACGGCTAAAGGTCAGTTGATATTTTTATCACCACGAAAGGGAGCAACAATTTGATTTCTTACTATTAGTGCTGGCCCAGAACCTCTGATCCCATGAATCCCAAGACATCTATCTGTATCTAAGTCTCCTGTTCACATTAGCAGCCATATCATCAACCTTTGAACTATGTGTGAAGCCTTCTCCTAGACAAGGCACTGGGCCATGTCTCTGCAAGGCTGATCTAATGTAGGGTGAGCTTAAAAGAAGGGAAAAAAAGTATTATGGCCATCATCCACATTTTACATGAGGATTAAGCAAAAGTAAAGAGTTACTCAGGACAACTTTGCCAAGGTATCTGTGGTCCTGATAAGCCTCCAAGCAAAATAGCAGAGCCCCCATTAGATTTTTTCTGTAACCCACTTGAATTCTGCCTGCCCACACACATATACAGAGAGACAGATGCTCATTATTTCACTAGCACCTTCTCAAAAATAGAAACTCTGAAGAAGCAACAGATGGAAAGTTTTCTTCAGCCCTCCATTAGACTGTCAAGCAGCAAAAATATATATCCCTTAATCAACTGTGAGAACTGATGTACTCTTTTAAGAATCAAATTATATTTCTGGTCCAACAAATCCAAGTATCTAAATTTCAGCAGATTTATAGTGGCCACTAAGTCACTGACGAGATCTAGTTAATGACTACTTCAGCTCTGATCCTAGATCTAAACACATTGATCACAAACCCTATTCAAGCACTAAGTCTGGAAGCCTGGAGGGCTAAATGTGTGATGGGGCTGGGGGAGGGCGGACTCAGGTCATCCTCACCTCTCTGGAAATAAGACAGAACTTTGTAAGTTCAGCTGAAAGTATCTTCAGTGCTTCTGTGTCAAGGAGCCTTGGTGAGGCAGAGCTATTGATCATGTGAGTGTTGTAAGTGCATTCAGCTGAAAACAGTTGGAACCACCTCTGTAGACCTTCACAGTGAAGATCTGCCTTATTACTGGGTGAGGTGAGTTCCCATATCACCACCCTTTGTGGTGAACATGTGAAGGTACATCTTACTTCTGGGTGGGCATCTCTGTCCCCCGCATAGGCCTGCTTGGTTTCAAGATCAACACCAGGAAAGGGCTGTACTGCAACATAAAAGCTCTGTGTGCCTTCTGTATGTGTATAGGAGGAGCTATATGAAGGAAGCTTAGGATAAGAGTTCAGAGAGAGAGAAAGAGACTTGATTTTGCGTGAGCTGGCATTTGCCTAATAAAGCATGTATCGTTTTCCTAAACTAGATCTTCTCCTCTTGGAAAACACCTGCCTGGCAAGGCTGTCGGAGTAGGCCACAAAGTTACCGAAAAACACATCCTTGTTTGCACAATATTTCTTGTTAAGCCAAAATGATATTCTTCCTTTGCAAGTTCATTTAAAAGTTTCCCCTCCCCATGACCACTGTTTGTTTCTCTTACTTTTACTCCCACGTCCTTCCCTACTGTGTAGAAGGCAGCCATTTAGGGAATACTCCCTTTTGTAAATTCTGACCTGTGCAATTGTGTGCACCTCTTTTGAGCCCATGGCTCATTGTGCATGGACCTCTTTTGATCCTGTCTCCCATCCTCTTTTATTGACCAGCTCTCCCCTTTTCTGCAAATGTACTGGCCTCGCTGCTCGCTCCCACTGTGAATGCTTTAATTCTAGATATTTCTGTCACTGGACCCGGTCTGTCACCAGTTTGTTTAGAAGAGTGGAAGACAAAGGCAGGTTGCTGTCAATGCTGTTGAATAGGTCAGCAATGACAACAGTGTGTTCTGTGGGAACTCTCCCCCCACTGACTCTGTTTTCAATGTATTTGAATTGAGGCACTTGGGAGTCTTTCTTTAGGATATGGGGGCAGGGAAAAGCAGAGAGGTAGCAAGAGAAAAAGTCATCTTGTTTTGTTTTTTCTTTTCAAAAGGAAAGTCAACCTCTTTACTTGACATGGATTTCATGAACAGAAATAGGTGCATTGTATCGGAAATGGTTTTGCTTTGTCTCATAATGGCTGGTATCCTGAACCCATTTATCCATGTCATTTCACCTTCTCCATTAAGTAAAATTTCATAGAAGGCAGCTACATTAAAATGCAGTCCGGACTAAATTCAGCAACTTCAGGAGAATGTCTCTGTATAATACTAAGAATGTAATAGAATGTGATATTGCAGCAAAGACTGAGAGTGTGGTGTGCTGGTTAGATTATGGGATTAGGGCTCAGGAGACCCAAGTTCAAATTGTTAGTTATCTATGTATCTTGCTAGGTAACCTTTGGTCAGACACTATCCCTCAGCTTAAATATCATCCTGACCTACCTAATAGGCTTTTTCAGAGGTTAAAAATGGGCAGGAGTGTGCCACTGTGACCTTTTCGGAAGAATAGTCAAACATAAACATAATGCTGTGCTGCCAAGTTGATTCCAACTTATCGTGACCCTTGCCAGGGTTTCCTAGGTACTCAGAACCACTCTCCTCTTCTGATCGTGTTCTAGAACTATACAGATTGTCCAAGGCCACATAGCCTGACTCCTCTCCTGGGATGCACATTGAATAATTGAACATCTGACCTCTGGCTCCTCATACATGTACTCCAACTCACTGAGCCATGCAGACAACATAAAAGTAACAAACAAATAAACAATAACCCTATGTCTACCATTAAAAAATGGCAGCCTCATGCTGAATTCACAATTTCCTTCTCCTCCATAAAGTACAGTAAAACTTAACCTGTTAACTAGTGTTGTCTGTTTCCCTTTGAGATACTACTGATGTGCAAATACATTGTGAGATGACTTCAGAAAATGGCTGTCACTATATATTATTTTAGGGCCTGTTTCCCTTTTCTGCTTTCCCCCCCTTCTTCTCCTCTCTAGTAGGTGTAATGTGAAATAAAAATACCTGAATTCAGATCAGCCTTTCTGTTCTTGTTGTACATTTGATGCATTTTGTAATCCTTGGGAACAAAACCCTTTTGTTGTCTTGCCCAGGTTTATTTTCTGAGAGCTAGGTTACTGATTAGGAGAATCAACAACACAGCATGTCCAGCTCTGGATTCTCTGCCAAGCATTGCTGCTACTTTGCCATCTAAAGTGGTCTGGCAGATTATCCTTTTCCAGATAGAAAATGCTACATTAGAGATAGCTCTCTCTCCCACACCTGCTAAAATACAGAACTCTCTGCAATATAAGCATGCCGAACCCTCTATTCAAGGTCCACCACACTCCCAAAATTAATTGTGTGATGTAGTGCCCCATATCACAAATCACAGCTCTTTGTTTTCCCCATTTGCAGTTTTTTTTAAGGCTAATCCAAAAACATACAAATATCTGCATGAATAAAAACAACAAATCAGTTCAGGCCATATCTAAAACATCATATAAAATCCAGTCTCTCTTTCTCTTTCTGTCTCACTCTTCTCCTTGACTTCTTTCGGATAGCTCCTTCCATACACATATAGGGCTTTCTGGTTTCTAGAACTTTCTCTGGTCTTCACAATCTGTCTCTCAAAACAAAGAGAAGGCAAGTAGTGATTTTATCTTGCAGTAAAAAAGTCTCATCATGGGTTGGTCCCAATCTATGCAACAGATGTTTGGATATACCTCAGGTCAGAGTGCTAGCACATGCCTACTTCTAAACATACTTAATTCAAAAAATTACCCATGTCGCATTATTATGATTTAGGAAATACTCTGTTTCCCCGAAAATAAGCCCTAACCGGAAAATAAGCCCTAGTCTGAATTTTCAGGATGCTCGTAATATAAGCCCTACCCCAAAAATAAGCCCCAGTTAAGTGAAATCCCACTCTCCACCATTGTGCAGCATTGTGCAGCAACCAGAAGAAGATGACATGACGGTATTTGAATAAATGTAGATTGTTGTACATAAAAAAAATTAAAACATCCCCTTAAAATGAGCCCTAATGCGTTTTTTGGAGCAAAAATTAATATAAGACCCTGTCTTATTTTCAGGGAAACACGGTAGTTACAAGAATAAAGCACACCACAGTTCCTAGCCAATGATAAAATGGCCCCAGGCATTCTATAGTAATATAATCTTGGGAATCGGCATTAACAGTTTTGATCAAGAAAGGATCTGGTATCCCTTTAATCGGTTTTCAAATCTAGACTCCTATGAAAGAAGATTTCTAACCCTAAGATCCTCCAACAGTTATGTTTAAAGGGGAGGGGCAGCTTTGATTCTGGAGTGTGATCCAGGAAGAATATTCTACTAGCAAGAGATAATCCTGTGGAATTTCTATGTTTCCTTGCTTTGACGTGTTCATGTGCAGAACCTATGTCAGATATGGGGAAAAAATTCATGAACTGGAGTCCCATTTGAATCTTCTCTACAGGACAGTAAGTGGCTTCTATAGATATATTTCGAAAGAAAATATGTTTTATTTAAATGTGTTATTGGAAAGCAAGTAAAAAAGCAGAACTAAACAGAGTTCTTTCGTCTGCAGCTGCATACATTTTCAGCAGCCAGCCTTTCTAGGAAATCACTTCATCTAGATTTAAATAAGGCACTACCCATGTTTTCAAGCTTTAAAGTGTACTTCTTAAGACACTTGAAGAACTTCTGTCATACAGAAAAACATTGGGACGTCTTGCGCTCTCCTTTTAGTTCAGCTTGGTGTCAGGAAATGCACGGAAAAGAGCTTGAGTAAAGCTTGAATTTTGAGGCTAAGGCCACAAAGGAAGAGTGAGGCCACTGGGGACACTGTCACTGAGCTTCAGGTAACCACTTTGGGTCAAAGAAACTTCAGTGGAAATTAGAAAACAAAAGGCTCCTTCCTACACATTGTTGGGAACTTCCATTCTGTCACCAGAGGGTTGAATAGGAATAATGGATTCTTATCAAACTGTGTTAATTGGCTTGCCTACTGTCTGGTTATTTGTATAATCAGTAACCATTTGGTGTTAATAATATAACTGTAACTGTCATTACTTCCTTCATTTAATTTCCTTCAGCCTCACTTTCTACCATCTAGGGCAGCTAGATTAAAAAATGGGCAGGGTTTTTATATTTTTAATGTTTATGGAGAAGAGGAAGTTTCTCCAGCTGACCACTCTACTGCAATCCCACACATTAGACTCTAACACTTCACACATTTCACAACCTGGACTTTAATCCACCAAAGCTCATGCCAGAAAATGGGTTAATCTTCAAGAGAGGGGTGGACAAGAGTTTCATTTGTTGGTTTAATCAGAATTTACCAAAATCACAAAATTCAAACATAGGAGAAAGGAGAAAGGGCAGATTTGCCCATTCTCCTGAGAATAGGTGAAAATATTATTTACCAAAATTTATAAAACTTGAATGTTGGGAAAAATAAAACTGACAAATTCTCTGTTCCTACTTTAATGTATCATAAGAGTCTTCATTATTTTTGCTAACAGCCTAACAGGGCAACCCTAATTCAAAGATGTGCTGCTAGTAGCAGGTTTCAAATGGATGCAACTGCCCTTGATGCGGCATCACAATCCTCTTCTATCGGCTTAACACCAAGATTTGCCAACACAACTGCTGTGCCAGCTAGGATAAGCCAGCAAAAGAACCAAATAAGTGGTGGAGGAGGAAAAATAGATGAATTATACCAGATCCAAACCTCCCTCAGCTGAAGGACACAGCCACTAGGCATCAAAAAACTAGGGCAAAGTAATTGTACTCCTAAGTAGAGATGGGCATGAACTGCCAGTTCAGCAATCCATGCTGGTTTATTTATCAGCTGAATAGGTGTTCAGCACTTCAAAGCCCACCTCCTCCAGCAGGCACCCACTCAGAGGCAGCACCCAGAGGAAGTTGGGTGGGAAGTCAGACCACTGCTTTGGAGTGGGCACCTGCTGGAGGAGGCGAGTCTTTGAAGTACTGAATGCCTCTTTGGCCAATAAACCAGCATGAACCAGTGAACCAGCAGTTTGTGCCCATTTCTAATCCTAAGTAATTTCCAGCATATCTAGGCTGCTAGGTATTTGTATTCAGCACAGTTTCAGCTGCCCTAGTTTCAGGTGGCTCTCAGCCAACCAGGCTAGTTAACACTGCACCCTAACATGGCTACCTTCTTTGGAGATACACACAACTAGTTTCGAAATTTGTAAAGTCACATTCAATTTCATTACCATTCAGTTGTAATTATTTAACAATTTAGAACTTTTGAAATATTATGTTCATTGCAGACTTTGGTGTGGGGGTGATGGTGGGTTTGAACCATTTTCTTCATGTGTCTGCCAAAGTGTGTGTGTGTGTGTTTAAAGGCATTTTTGGCATTTCATCATGTGCTACCTTCTCTTTCCTCTCCTGTTGCTTTCCTCCTAATCGTTAAGATTGCCTGAATAGGCAGCCTGTGACTGGAGCTGGCAGCAGTGGGGAGGGGGTGGAGGGAGAAGGATGTCTGTCACATCTGAGGGTGAGCCTTCTTTCCCACTCAGTCTATCATCCACCCCTACCTGTTGCTGTTAGGGAGAAAACAAAGAGGTTGCAAAGAAAGAGACAGACAATGAGGACAATCAGCACTGGAGAAAATGCCTTCTGGTGCATGCCCTCTGCAGGGAGGTACAACTGGCAATGAGTCTAATGCCTTCTAAATACCTGGGAACATATCTTTTCATTCTTAGTGACTTTTAAAATACTGAATGTTTATGTTTCCATATTGTTGTTGTTGGTGCTGTTGTTGTTATGGATCTTTTCATAGCTTGATGCCTTTGATTTGAGCTAATGCTTTGCTTTTAAATTCATTGTTCTATTGTTGTTATGACCTTTGAATTTATTAATGTTTTTTTGTGGGGAGGTGGGGAGTAGATTTGTGTTTTTATCTTTTGTACATTATTTAGAGTTCCTGCAGTTCAAGGAAATGCAGTAAAGCTCTCTAGCAGAGAATTCTAAGTACCTCATCGAAGTACAGTTCCTAGGATTCTATAGCATGGACCCATGGCAGCAGTTAATGTGGGATCAGACTGGTATAACAGTGTAATCCAGATGCATATACAGACTGAAAGAGAAGTTATAGATCTACTGTATAGCTCACGTACTTTGTATGTAGAGGGTCCCATGTTCAGTCCCTGGGAAGGGTCCCTGTGTGGATCTCTGGGAAGCCACTGACTGTCAGTGGAGATACTGCTGAGGTAGATGGGCCACTGTATTAAGTTTGTGGGTAGGCCTTATAATAAGAGAAGACAGCAGGGCCATATGGCCTGGGTTTTACCTCATTGGGGACTCAACTCAGCCTACAACCTAAAGATAAACCAAAATAGAAATATACTGTCATGCACTGTACAAATAAAAGAAGAAGAACAAATTACATCCTATTCTTTACATTTTTTTTTTACCCATCTGTATCTGGGACAGGACACTGATAATTAAATCAGAGGTATTATTATAATTATGTACATGAATTTTGACAAATTATTTAAAAACAAAAGAAAATTAAATTCATCACCATTTGCATTGGCCAGTCAATAAATAAAGCTATGCCCAGCATGGAGAAGACTAAATTACCACTGGGTGAAATCTAGATATTAAAGAAGTTGAGCCTCTCAGGGGAAAAAATATAACAATCTTAAGTTCAGAGTTGAATAGAGATCCATCCAAAATATCCAAGAGATAAACACTCTGCACAGATAGGCCACTTTTACCTTGTCACACTTTTGATTTACCTAAATCTAATGTTCTTTCTATCCCAGATATGATAGAAAAACAGGCAAGAAGAATATCATCTCTAAACAAGAGAGGTTTCAAAGGTCTACTCTACAATTATATTATTTTGAAAGCAATTTTTAAAACTTGAGAATTGTTGGTATATGGTTAAACTTTTTTTACTATGGTTGTTGTAGGTTTTTCGGGCTGTTTGGCCATGTTCTGGAGAGTGTTTTTCTTCCTAACGTGTCGCCAGTCTCTGTGGCTAGCATCGTCAGAGGACAGGAGTTAGAACTCTGTCTGTGTTCTGGTGTAGTGTGTGGGATAGTTGAGTATTTGTAGCTGTGGGAAAAAGCATGCAAAAAGGTCAATGAACTCTACCCAGCCACAAGGACCGGTGATCACTGCACACAAAAGACTAGCTAACAACACCCATCAGTCACAGTGACAGGTCATCTCCCCCCTTATCACAACAATACACCCATAACAAAAAACACCCTGATCACCATAATCACCCAATCTCCTGAAAAGGACAAAAAGCTGATCCCACAACTACAAATACTCAATTATCCCACACACTACACCAGAACACAGACAGAGTTCTAACTCCTGTCCTCTGAAGATGCCAGCCACAGAGACTGGCGAAACGTTAGGAAGAAAAACTTCCAGAACATGGCCAAACAGCCCAAAAAACTTACAACAACCATCGGATCCCGGCCGTGAAAGCCTTTGAGAATACATTTCTTTACTATCCTTAACCAAATACTCTGATTCATAATGTCATGCATCAGGATGCAGGACACCATGTCTGAAATTCTGTTACTTGCTGTAGTAAGTTGCAACTATAGTAGGGCCATTAAATCAAAGAAACCTATTGAGGAGTTGACTCAGCAGATCCCTACTCATTCAGTGAACTTAAGCAACCCAATTACAGCCCATTCCTGGCCTAACTTAGACTTTCCTTCTATTGCATTAAATTGGTGTCATAATGATGTTGAGGCCTAATGGGTTTTCTTATTTAAATATTAGAATTTTCCTGTACATCTGGGCAACCAAAACACACACATATAAACACAGAGAAAGCATTATACTGGTAGTGTAAAAACTCTAGATACCCTCACCTAAACTACATATGTTTTCTGTACTTGCATATCTTAGGAAAGCCCCATCACAAATGCAAAGTATTCTGTTATATAGTCAGATTGCATTATAAATTCCTAAATATGACCATCTGTCAAGCAAAGGTACCATCTCAAGGCTTTTGTATATTTTGAAGCTGATTTTTGATGCAAAATTCTTATTTTCAACACACAGCCACACAGACATATCTTCTTTCTTTCTTTCTTTCTTTCTTTCTTTCTTTCTTTCTTTCTTTCTTTCTTTCTTTCTTTCTTTCTTTCTGCTTTCACACAATCAAATAGAGGTCACTGAAGTTTTCCTTTTGTAGCATTGAAGTTTTGAAGCCTTGGTTGATTTTCAGGAGGAAAAATGCTTAAGGGGAAAGGTGGCATGTTGTGGGCCAGTCGCAGGCCAGTTTAAGAATCCAATGATACTCTGGCTTTGAGGAAAACAGCTACAGCACAGCAACTAGTAATGTTAGAATGTGGCCTTTGAATAAATTACTCTTCTCAAAACTAGTGCCTTTCAGATTGTAGGACTACAATTTCCATCTTCATGACTAACAGTGAGAGTTGTAATCTGGCTCTTCTGAATGGCACTGGATTGGTGAGGGCTGGCCCATAGTGCTCACTATTTATTTATTATTTATTTATTTATTAGATTTTTATCCCGCCCATCTAGACCAAGGGTCTACTCTGGGTCTACTACAATCATTTTGAAGGGTCTACTACAAGGGTCTGCTACAATCATTTTGAAGCATGTCTTGACTCTACTGATTAATTTATTCATTGTTGTTGTTGTTTAGTCGTTTAGTCGTGTCCGACTCTTCGTGACCCCATGGACCAGAGCACGCCAGGCCCTCCTGTCTTCCACTGCCTCCCGAAGTTGGGTCAAATTCATGTTGGTTGCTTCGATGACACTGTCCAACCATCTCATCCTCTGTCGTCCCCTTCTCCTCTTGCCTTCACACTTTCCCAACATCAGGGTCTTTTCCAGGGAGTCTTCTCTTCTCATGAGATGGCCAAAGTATTGGAGCCTCAGCTTCAGGATCTGTCCTTCCAGTGAACACTCAGGGTTGATTTCCTTCAAAATGGATAGGTTTGTTCTCCTTGCAGTCCAGGGGACTCTCAAGAGTCTCCTCCAGCACCACAATTCAAAAGCATCAATTCTTCGGCGGTCAGCCTTCTTTATGGTCCAGCTCTCACTTCCATACATCACTACTGGAAAAACCATAGCTTTGACTATGCGGACCTTTGTCGGCAAGGTGATGTCTCTGCTTTTTAAGATGCTGTCTAGGTTTCTCATCGCTTTCCTCCCAAGAAGCAGGCATCTTTTAATTTCGTGGCTGCTGTCACCATCTGCAGTGATCGTGGAGCCCAGGAAGGTAAACTCTGTCACTGCCTCCATATCTTCCCCCTTCTATTTGCCAGGAGGTGATGGGGCCCGTGGCCATGATCTTAGTTTTTTTGATGTTGAGCTTCAGACCATTTTTTGCGCTCTCCTCTTTCACTCTCATTAAGAGGTTCTTTAATTCCTCCTCACTTTCTGCCATCAGAGTGGCATCATGTGCATATCTGAGGTTGTTGATATTTCTTCCGGCAATCTTAATTCCGGCTTGGGATTCATCCAGTCCAGCCTTTCACATGATGTATTCTGCATATAAGTTAAATAAGCAGGGGGACAAATTTATTATAGTTTATTATATAATATAATTATATAATTATATTATATAATTATATTATTATTATAATTTATTCATAGGACCAATGTAATCATCAGATTTAAATCCTAACCTGAGTGAACTACCTTTCTCTGAACACTCACTAACCCACAAACTTCTGTTGACAATCAAATGGCCGAACTATGCTAACTGTAGCTTGCTAACCACTTTTCCCTTTATCATAGGCAAAAAAGTATTTATTCCATTGAACACAGACTGTGTGCAAATGATTGGTTGAAATCGTGTTTCAGCAGCTATGCCATGTAAGCTGACAATATCATCAGCCACAGTGATTTTTCTGAAATAAGAAAAATTCCAATTCCAATTCCAATTCCAGCCCCACCCGCTGAGGCTCCCATGAAATCCCTTTCATCATGGGGAAACTATTGGGGACCATGGAATTGGGGGAGGGGATCCATCTTGGCAACAGTGGTTTTTGGAAATTAAAGCCCTCCACTCCTGTGGCAGATCAGATGCCTCTGTGAAGATTCAAAAGCCAGGTAAGATGGCAATGGCTCTTCCTTTACTGTTTCCCCTGCCTTTAAAAATGGAGATTGCTTGTATGATGTTTTGAAGGTAGCTGTTCTGACGGTAGCTCAAAGCATCATACAAGATGGCCAGCCCACAAATAGTCCTGCAGGCCTGAAAAACTCACCACCACCTCATTTCCCCCATATTTTGCTGATCTAACAAAGGTAGGAAAAGTTTTGGATTTTGCACCAGGACCATACAGTGGTGCCTCGACTTACGAACGTCCCTACACATGAACAATTCGACTTACGAACAGCTCCGTTCACATAATTTTGCTTCGACTTGCGAATGGCACTTCGACTTACGAACAAAAAAAAGCGGAAAAAGCAGGAAATGCACTTTGGACTGCCCGGGTACTGCCTGGTACTGCCTGATACTGCCTGGTACTGTAATTTTAAAATGCAAAAATTGGTTTAAAAGGTGCTTGGTTTGGTTTAAAGCTGCTTGGTTTTAAAGGTGTTTTGTTTAAAAGCTGTTCGTTCCCTCCCTCCCTCCTTTCCTGCCCTTTTTTTAACCTTAGGTCATCTTAGGTTAAAAAAAATTTCTCCCCCTAGTGGTAGAGGATGGATTAAATGCTTTTGCATTCGTTCCTATGGGAATGAATGCTTCGACTTACAAACCGTGCCTCAACATAAGAACAAAAAACAGCCGGAACGGATTAATCGGTTTTCAATGCATTCCTATGGGAAATGCTGATTCAACTTATGAACGTTTCGACTTAAGAAAATCATTCCAATACGGATTAAGTTCGTAAGTCAAGGCACCACTATATTTGAACCTGTTATCTCAAACTACACATTTCTAGGTACATGTCCTCTCAAAATACACACTTGAAATCCAATGTTGATACATTTTCAAGCTGAGAACCACAAAACAACTTTTTGAGAAGTGTAAAAGGTGAAGGCTACCTGCATACCACTCCACTGCCCATTAGTCAGGCATTGAGGATCAGATGGATTCATACCAGCACATGTACAGATCCTCAAATATCTCTACACAGAACTGCCAAATGAAAGTACATAATAGGTGATCATGTGAATCTATATGTTTCCCCCTTCCTTTAAGGCAGCCATTCTCAATCTTTCTTTCTTTCTTTCTTTCTTTCTTTCTTTCTTTCTTTCTTTCTTTCTTTCTTTCTTTGTTTGTTTGTTTGTTTGTTTGTTTGTTTGTTTGTTTGTTTCTTTCTTTCTTTCTTTCTTTCTTTCTTTCTTTCTTTCTTTCTTTCTTTGCCATGGCCATAAACACAATATGAAAGAAATAAAGGCCAAATAGCTCGCATACAAACCTTATAAGGTAGTGTGTGAAGAATTGTTTTTAGTCTGTAAAAGGTGAAGGTTCCCCTTGACATTTAGTCCAGTCGTGTCCGACTCTAGGGCGCGGTGCTCATCCCCGTTTCCAAGCCATAGAGCCAGCGTTTGTCCGAAGACAGTTTCCGTGGTCACGTGGCCAGTGCGACTAGACACGGAATGCCGTTACCTTCCCACCAAGGTGGTACCTATTTATCTACTCACATTTTTACATGCTTTCGAACTGCTAGGTTGGCGGGAGCTGGGACAAGCGACGGGAGCTCACTCCGTCGCGTGGATTCAATCTTACGACTGCTGGTCTTCTGACCTTGCAGCACAGAGGCTTCTGCCTTTCAAATGTGCCAGGGCTCCCATATGGCCCCTATTGAGAATGGTTGCTTTAAAGCATGTTTCTGGTTCTTATGAAACTCTGTGGAACCATCCGATGAAACCACCAAGACCAGCTCTGATCACCAGTTTGTAGCCCATGCTCCCTCTCTCTATCTTTCTAAATCTTTCTAAATTTAACCTCCACATACAGAAGCCATGCTTTCCCTTGCCTTTCCTTCCAAGAACTCCCAGCCCTGCTCTTAAGTGGAAGTGGTCTGAGACCATTTAAACTTTTGTACATAGGTGCATTTGACCACAATGATTTGCTCCCCTCCCCCATTTCTCCCTCCTGTCTTACAGTTTCCCTTTTGTCTAATTCTTCAGCAGTAAGCTTTCAGCAGGGATCTGTTTTATTCCATCGTGTAACACACCATGTACATTGATGGGGCTATATAAATAATTAATAGCAATAATAATCACATGAATCTGGGGCATCAGTGTGATATCTCATTAAGGAAGGTGACTTACTGATGCAGTAACAGAGGAGCACTTAGAACATCTTGTGGTGCAGAGCTTTTAGATATACAACAAAAGCTATAACTTGCTTCTTAAAAAAATACCTTTACCATTCATTTACCAGCTGAGTTCAGAATTATATCAGTCACTCTTGTAATTCTGTGGGGGAAAGATTGACTTTACTTGTGAAATTTGAATAGGCTTTTATCTCTATGTCACTCTGATGCTGGTGAAGAATTTAAGAACAGTCCACTTTCTGGATTTTCAGTTCATTGAGCTTCAGATAGATGGGTTTCTATAATTTAAAACCCATCACATTCTCACTATTGGAGGAAAACACATTTAGGAAATTAGATCGTGGCTTGATTCAATCTGTTGCACTTTCATAAGCACTCATGGCAGACAGGGCAGAGGGCCTCAAAGTGCTGTTACACCTGCATGCACTCAAATAGTTACATGGGGCAATTGTCATAAGTAAACAGACATTTCAGTCTGGAAGTCTTAGGTGTATTAGCTTTCCAAAAGTGATTGCTGTGCTCAGATTGCTTAGGAAACAACACTAAACACGGTGCATGCTGCCGGGATTCAAGTTCAGTCAAGGCAAGTATGTGCCTGTTTCCTTTATACCTGTAAGCATTGCTGCTCCAGCCAACTTTCTTCCCTTCTCCGAGAGTGTGGCTACTTAGGTTGTAGCGTAGCTGTCCTGCCAGGTTGCTTTTCCATGAAGACACTCAGTTTAGATCATTTGCAGACTAATTCTTAATTATCATCTTCAGACATTGACATAGGTGGCATTGCATACCTGTGCAACTCATTGTGTATGGTATAAGCCACTGTGGCCCACATCTTCTTACTAGTTACATTGAAATAGAACAAATGATGCATCTTTGAGAGGCAAATCGCCCCAAGTTGAGAAATCAGTTGCATACTGAGTTGTAAGCATGGGACTTTTGTA
Organism: Intellagama lesueurii; assembly: GCA_037013535.1. Classification (NCBI taxonomy): domain Eukaryota; kingdom Metazoa; phylum Chordata; class Lepidosauria; order Squamata; family Agamidae; genus Intellagama; species Intellagama lesueurii. The sequence continues at coordinate 93,514,506 of JBAJHW010000001.1, forward strand.
TTTTTTTTTTTCATTACAACCCCCAGAATTCACCAGAAATTCCCCCAGCCAGAATTCTGACAGCTGTAAGCAAGAAATCAACATCCTCAGAGGTGTTTACAATAATTCACAGGTGTAGACCTCAGACAGCCTTAGTGACCTCCATTTTGGCTATGAAAAAGAAGGAAATGGCAGGGAGAGGCTAAGCTGAAGGAGCTGCAAGATGCTATGAGACGGGTAGTCTCTTTCCTGATTAGACTCAGTGCAGCATGCCTCTCTGTACAGCATGTTTGGGTTTTTTTGAGAGGCATGCTGTACAGCACCTAATCAAGAGGGACTATCAGTCCCATAACCAATTGCGACTCCCTTGCACCATAGCATCTCCCAGCCACTTCCTTCTTCTTCACAATCAAAATGGACCTTTTGGCAGCCTGAGAACTGTAGTCCAAGGAAGACAGCTAATGAGGGAGGAGTGTGGCCCAATAGACTAATATTTTTGAAATTATTTTTGAACATTTTAAAAAAATACAGTATTTATATACTATAAAAGTTGCTACAATTGTATTTTTGTTAAATGAAATGTGAGTTTAACAAAAGGAAGAATTAGAAATGTTCAGGGGATGGGACTCTGAGGTACTGGTGGCCCTGATGGCTAATTTGGGGATGGTGACTGCAAAGTGCTTCCCTTGGACTGCACAGTGCCTACCAACCGTAGTGGACTTGCCTATTCACTTCAGTGGTGGAGCAGCTCCTTCTAAGCATCTGAAGTTCCCAAGAATGAGCTTTAAAGTCCTTTTCCTTGTGTCCCACAACAAAAGCCAGTCAAGGTGTAGTCAACTCTGCTCTGTAGGTAGAGCCAGAACAAACAATGAGTGAGACCAAAACTCTTTCTCCATTATGTTAGCTCTTAGCTTTCTGGTTTATTTTTCCAAACAGGGAAAATTTTGCCCATCCATAGATGCATTATTTCCTAGAAAAATCATACAAATGTCTTGATGAATGGAAAAGCACAGGTTAATCCAGAGCCCCCACCAGCTTACCTGTAACTCCTGAACCAAGGCTGATGCAAATGAGGGAAAATTTCCTTTCAGGTTGGTTCTGAAGAATTTGCCCAAATTTATCAATTTTTTCCTATTTGAGATGGAAGCAGCGGACTATGAAAAAAATTAAATGTAGGCAAAAATGAAACTGACAAAAATGTGAATGTATTAATCCTGGAATGGACAAAATCCTATTTCATATGTATAGGGCAGCAGAAGCTGATCATATCATCAGCTGGCACTGGTAAAATTGAATTTAAATTAATTGAAAGCTTCCTACCCCCTGCCCTTTTAGGTTCTGAAGCTACCTAAGGTTCCTTTTCTCTGGGGAAGTCTTCAGGAGCCTCTGGATGAGGTGGAGCATTTAATGGTAAAAAAAAAAAAAAAAATCACTGCCGGCTTGTGTGTGATCTTGTACGCACTCACTGAATTGCACTAGATTTTAAGACAGTTTTAGGATTTTATTTAGGGTAACATATTATATTGACTTTTTTAGTGTGCCCCTACACACTCTGAGCTTTTGATATAAAGGAAGCTATAAATTCAGATATGTAAATGATGCATAGTTTCTTTGCTTTGTGCTAATTTTTATAACTCTTCCTGGGGGAGGGGATAAAGTGCTTATTTCTATTCTCTTTGTATATTGAAATGTCATTTCTATCTTTTCTTTCATACTGTCTTCAAGCCCATGAGGATTTATTCCCTTTCTAACTTACATTAACTACACGATCCTAATGCATCCTTAAAGAATTTTTTTCCTGAAGATCAGAACAAATGATGTCAAATACTGTATTATTATTGGTGACCACCTTGTGATATATCTGCTGCTGTTCTGACTTAAGCATTTTTCTAGAGGTTACAGACAATATTCTGAATATGATTAAAAAAACCCTCAGAAACTCTGATCAGACATCCCATTATTTCCAAGGAAAGAAATGTGCACAACCTGTTTTATGTAATGTATATAAGGAATTATTGAATCAAGGGGAAAACTGTGAAAGCTCCAAGAGTGTTTTAATAATCTGTGTTACAAACAGACCATAATCTCAAAATTAAGCTTCTGGCACTTACTTAGCAGGATTCTGAACAGTTGGCAGGCTGCCTTTTAAATAAAGGTCAAAAACAGCTTTGAATTAACCAACACACATATGGGGCAGGGGGATTGTCCTTAGAATCCAGAACAAAGCATCTATTTCTCTCTCTCTCTCTCTCTCTCTCTCTCTCTCATTTTCTTATTTTGGCTGAAGAGGATCCGAGTTCTGAACGTGTCATCGAGCCTTTGAAATTTCACACATTAAAGTAAAAAAATAAAAAGAAAGAAAGAAAGAGGCGGGGGAGTTGGTGTCTTCTCTGTTCCTGGGTTAAATATTTGGGTTAGTGTGGACATATAAATCCCCAAACAATGTAGTTCCAGAGAAACTGAAGGAACCTCATTCTTACATTCATGTCTGGATCCTCCTCATCTTTTTGCCAAGGGTGTCCAGGCAGGGGCTTTTTAGTTATGGCACCCTTTTTACACATCACCATCCTTAAGAAGGCTTCCCTGGCCCCCATGCTGTTACCTTTTCAATATCAGGCGAAGACACTTCTCTTCTGCCAGCATTTTAAAGGTCACAGATCTACTGCACTCTATTTTTTAAAGTCTCTTATGTGCTGGATAGCTCAATGGTTTAGGCATCTGGCTTCAAATGGGGAGTTTAATTCCACACTCTGCCTCCTTGACAGGAAATGGACTCAGTGATCCACAGGATCCCTTCCAGCTCCACAGTTCTAAGATTATTATTATATAGTGTTTGTTTTATTGTGCTAGTGGCCTTCAAAACATTTTGTTACAGTATGGCTTCTAAATACCATGAACAAATGAACACATATATTGCTTATGACTCAAGCAGAGGTGCCCCTCCCCCCAAATTTGGGGTTAATCCCTTCAGTTGAGCCACAATAAATAAGCAAAGTTCATCTTCAGAAGTATAGACACTTCCTCGAGGTAAACATAATATCTATACATTTTCATCTATGGACATTGCACTTGAAGGCAGCAACCCAGAAGGCACCAGCAAATTGCACCCCATTTCACTTTTGATCATAGCAACCATTGTAACTAATTTACACTATCCAATTAATATATTTCAGGATTTTTAAAAAAGCATAGTACAGGGAAGTGGAGGGGTAAAGTTCAGCTCATTTTACTTTTAACCACAGGATCTCTCTGTTGTTTGAGTGGGGCAGTGAATATATAATTTTATCTGTGAGGCAGAGAACAAATCCAGTCAGGAAATTATGGATGAAAAGCAAAGGACACAGCCAATGCTAGTCTTCACTCCCTCATATACCCTGAGATCCAACCCACCATATAAATAACCCATAAATCTTACTCACCAGGATTTTCATGACAGAAGATGACATTTCCATGGCTTAGAAAATGTGAGAGGGATAGAAACAGTAACATGTTTGCTAAAAGTAGACAAGAACAATGTGGTCAAGTAGGCAGGAAAAGGGCTGAGTTGCTAGACAATGAAACAGAGTAAAGGGCACAATTTACTTTTCGATGTAACCCTAAGGTACAATTACATGTACAGCTACTCAGAAAAAGTCCCACTGAGTTCAGCGTAACCTACTCCAAGGTACATCATACTTACAAATTATATCTTCATTACACCTTTAGATCTAGTTTACATAGTTAAAAATAAACATACCCCAAACCTCTACCATTTAAAGGACTTCAAATAAAACAGAATTATATGAGGGTACAACTGTGTGTACCTTGTTTTCTTATGCATTGATCTTCAGATGGTTTTTCAAAAGAAAATATAACTTCTGAAATATAAGAAAATCTCAATATGAACTGAACGTCTCAACATAATCCTCTGAAGACCAGCACTCAGCTTTCTCTTTTTTTCTGCCATCACATCAATTGACATTCAGGATGTTTTGTATACTGCCATTAAAAGTGTCTAATAAGGAAAATAAATACGTTCCTTCCATTTATATGTCATCATTTTTATTACTTTACTTCCAAATGCCACTTAATTAAAAAAGAGAGACTTGCTAAATTACTAAGTGAAAAAGAAATACAAGAAGGAAAGATGTTTGTTCTGAAGAAAACCTTCTGATTTTGAAAATTAAACATTTCAGCAACATCATTCCTTTTATTACATAGCAGGTACTAAAGCCGAGTGTTTGCTGAATGTAATTTCAAATGACAGCTTAGCTTATTATTTTATCCAATTCTGTAATAGATAAAGTATTTTCCCTCTGAAGCATTTAAAATGCAACTCGATTCCCATGCAACCTACCCACAGATTCAATAATAAACATGAATGAATATTTGCTGCTGGTGTGTGGTGGGGTTTTTTCTTTCTTTGTTTTTGGTCTTCTAAATCACAGAATGCATTAGGAATTAAACTAGAAACAAGATGAAAAAAGTGCCTCAGAGCTGTAATCAAACATCCATTCCAAGAGCTGAAACATGTTATTACATCTTTCAGCTGATTTATAATACCCAAAGAGATTTCATAATCATCTTCTGTATTAAAACAAGGGGAACAGAGGCACATTTCAATAACAATGGCTGTTGTGGAGAGAGCAGCAATCATGTCCGGGATGGTTCTGTACGTCAGACAAGGTGGAGAGGGTGATGCTGTCCCTGATGTTCCTCATTTTCATGTGAGCGGTACAAATCAATGTGAAGACATGACGACAACAAGTTTGATTGTTAAATAATCCAGTGGTTTCGACTTTTCCAGTTGAGGGGTGTGTGAGGGAGGGCAGGAATACTGCTCAAAATTTGGAACTGAACTGAACTGAGTCCTGACTTTGGAACTAGGCCCTCCACATTGCTAAATAAGATATGGAAAATTCCCCAGAGCAATACCCTGGTTAAAAGATGGCAGGAGAAATTAAACCATATGGGGTCATTTATATTTGCTCTTAAAAGAATAAGGGAGCTGATAACAGCAAGGATTGTGGCAAAGAGCTGGGCAGCGGTGGGATTTATTATGTGAGAATCTGGCTTCACTCAGTGTTATTTTCAAACATGTAGTTTATTTTTTCCCCCTTGGTGTCTGTCACAAATCCTAAAATACCATTACAGAGTTAGCAGATGGTTCCCAAGTATTCATACCTGATAAAGCCTCCTGGGTGATCAAGCACTGAAAAATCAATATATTTTTTCAACTTTCAATGGCTAGCTATTCAGTTTCATTACATCTCGCTATTCCTCCATGGCTACTGTGATATGGACACTTACTTCACCATTGCATTAAGCTCTAATCTCCAGACCCACTGATACAGGCAGTTAATGAATAGCTATTGTACCACCACTGTATGCTTCGCAATTCCTCTGATCTCAGTAGGATGTTTCAAGTACTGTGATCTTGTGTTCAGTAACACCCCACTCCCTGTTTTTTTTTCCTCCCATTTACTCCACTCATATCTCTCTCCTCCTGCTGGTTCCTTCATTAAGATGAATGGAGAAAGCCTGTAATTAATCTTTACAATAAATAACCTCAATGAGTCACATGGGTGAATTCTGAGGAGATCATGGTCAGAAGGTGGTCTTCTGGCATGGAAAGGAAATCCCCATGGCACAGGACATCTGTCCTACTTTCTTCCTTCTTAGGTTTGGCTAGCAATGCCAGATCTCAGATGCCAATTCCATTAGAGACTATGAGCCTTATTTCACCTGGCTGTGGCAAGCCAGAGAGATCACAAGAGGCAATGCAGTAGTGATGGGTTGATGGATTTGACTAAGGATGGAAAGAGGCAGGTTCATTTCCACCATTAGTTGTGAAGCTGGATAGGCAGTGGGTGGGCCAGCCGTGATATCACAGCCTGAAAAAGGTTATGAAACCAGAAATGTTGAGATGGTAAATGATTTCATTGGATTCAACAGGATCAATGAAATTAATCTTTTTGCTGTTCTTGAGACCTGAGCTCTGCCTCAAGAATATGCACAAGTTTTACAGGAAGTTTAAGAAAAATAATGGACACATATTAAACACCAATGGCTAAAAATGTATACAACTGAAGGGGCAACACACATTATCTCACTTTAATCAATAGGAAAAATGTATACATAACTAAAGTGTGCAAAAGAAATGCATAGGGGAATGTGCTTTAAAATGTGTACAAATTTCAGTACAGGAAAGAACTAAGTTTTACAACTTGACACAAAACAAGGAGAAGAAGAAAATGCAGATGAAATTCAGAGATATGCCACAAAATCTGAATTCAGAGATTTTAATACCCTACAGTACGATAATAGATCAGATGCCTGACCCATCAGATTCAAACAACCTCCCCAAACCAGCATGCTTTCTGTAGCCACTAGGTCTGAGGTCAAGTTAGCTCCTCTAGTTTTTTTCTGAACTAGTCTTTACTCCTACTTTAGGCCAGTGGTTCTCAAACTTGGGTCTCTAGATGTTCTTGGACTGCAACTCCCAGAAATCCTGGCCAGCACAGCAAGTGATGAAGGCTTCTGAGAATTGTAGTCCAAGAACATCTGGGGACCCCAGTTTGAGAACCACTGCTCTAGGTCTCTAGGAGTTCATACTGTGGGAGAAGAATGTGAATGCCATCTCCATGTGGTCCAGCACAAGTCAAAGCACTGACCTATGGTCCTTGCTTTAGTCCTTAACAAGCATAATTCAAGCAAAGGTCTAGTGAATTATAGGAACACATTTGGACCATGTAGACTAAATGATGCAGAAGACAGAGGCCATATCTAAATTACCAGAAGCAGTTCTTACCCTTTTAGCTAACTGTCTTTCAGAAAACTAATGTTTCTCGTGGTTGTACTTGCACATGTTTTTAGCTAATTCTAAAAAACCTGACTTTTCTCCCAAATATTTTATTTCTTTCACGTTCTCTGTGCCCCTTTCCCACTTCTTTTCCCACCTCTGTGACTCTTTCCTCAAAAAAGAGGAAGTCTAAGGAGGCACTGCCTCACAGATCTGTTGTGCCATAACTGAACAGTTAGGGATTGATTGTAGTTAATTAGAGAGCTTGAGAGATCCAAAACTTTCTGGAGGAACCTCAAGTTCAGGATCTGCAGCATGTATGAGGCTTCCTTTTTCCTCTTGACTAAACTGTTTGAAAGAAAAGGCAACAGCTGCAGATCAAGCACTGTGTCACCAGACCTGAGCTTCCAATTTAGTGAAAAGATGAAAGCTGAGGTAATGATCCTGATAAAGAGAAGTGGAGTTCCTGCTACTGGAAGTCCCTTGCATAACATATCTATGGAGAAGCAGATGGCATCTGGCCATGGAAGAAGGAAGTCTTTGGCAGTCTTTGGACAACATCTTGTCAGGTCTGACATCTGAACACTGGTGAGTCCCCTGTCTCTGCTTTCATCTCCTTTTGGTTGGGTAGAAAGGAGTTCCTGGACTTCTGTAGATATGGAGAATAAATCTATAGGCAATACGGGGCCCCATAACCTCACACCTGATAGTCAACTAATATGGCTCCCCCCCCCAATATCTATGCAGACTGTTGTTGTTACGTGCCATCAAGTCAGAACCAACTTATATTGACCCTAATAGGGTTTCAAGGTAAGTCAGATTTTGAAGGAGTGGTTTTACCAGTTCCACTCACCCCGTGAGTTTCCATCGCTGAGCGGGTATTTGAACCCAAGCCTCCTGATTCCACTTTGCCACTCTATCCACTCCACAACACTGGGTATCTGTTCTATGCAGATAGGTGAGTGTAAAATATTCTCTCATTATATATTTTTCCACCACTTTACGTCAAAGGCAGCACTATTTATATATTTTCCAGAGTCAGAAGTTAAAACCCAATGACACACAGACAGCTAAGTTTATTTGCACCTTGGCACCATGACATTGGGCCTCAGGCACCTGGGATACCCATTCTGCTCTGATTATGGTATATCTTAACATGCAGAGGCCAAATTCCAAATTCCAACCCAAATTTGAGAAGATGAGATCCTCTCTGCTGAAAATGGAAGCATAAATATAAATATTAATAGCATGAGTATGTCTATACAGTTGCTTGGAAGATGAGTGAGAGAGTGTTTACGTGCAGCAGGACGTTTGGAAAGAACTGCTCTTTCTCCTAATTAGTAAGAATTTTTCATATCAACTGAATATATATGAATCTGTTTAGTTGATATGAAAAATTCTTACTAATTAAATAGTAAGAATATATATTATATTTGTTGGCTAATGGACATAAAACAGCCTACACATTGCCATTTGCCCCTTTATAATTAGAGCAGCAACACCGTAATGGCTTCAAACAACAAATAGGTCACTTTACTGCTAAACAATTAGTTTGGTTTTGATCTGCAGCCCATGCCCTATTTTAAAGATGTCCTTTGTAACATTAAACATTTTTTTAAAGCCACCCAAATGAACCTACTTATTTCAAATGATACAATAGTTATGTTATGTCCAGCAAATTGCTAAGAATCCAAACTTCAAAGGCTGCTACGCAACTTGCTTTTCCTTGATGAAAAGATGTGGATGTTAAATTCTCAGGGCTATAGGGACAATTTGCCACCAACGCAATTATTTCATGTCTGCCTCTCTGTCATCAGCACTTTTTGAGCATTGGGGTAGCAGGTACTTATCAGCTCCCGCTTTTGCAAACAGCAACTTGAGAAATTAACTGAAACAGAACCATGACACTTGGAGGCATTTTTACTCACATGTGTAGTACAAAGTTCTGCCATGCAAAAACGTGACCTCATTCAAGCCTCTTCATAATTTCCCCTTCTTGTTACATATGTTCCTGGAATTCAGATGGAATTTAGACAATAACAAAAACAACACCCTGGGTACAATGATTAATTGACCTTAACGAGTTAAAGGATCCTCCTTTGCACATGGTTAAGAAATGTTACAATATGTCAGAAACGAGAGAGGCTCTTATTATCAGCATAATAGCATAAACAGCCTGAGCTGGCTGTATTTTCTTGAAAAGTTCATTGCAAGGAAATGGGGGAAGCTGAAGAAGCTAAACAAATCCAGGCAATAATGGAAATGTAGCATGAAATTACTTCTGTAAACAACAGCCATTCATTATTTGAACATTTTTCATAACGAGAGTAGTGGGCAGCTGAGTGTTGATATGAAAGGGTGTGGAGTAGGGAATGCCAGTTTGGAAAAGCAGACCGAGTATATCAAAAGAGATCTTCTAATATAGGGCAGAACACAAAAGACAGATGCATATTTTTTATTTATATATACAAAAGCATAAAACACCGATTGATTCCTTGACTATTAACAATCAATGCCATTTTCTTCATTAACTTGTGAGTGGAACACAAAGAAAGGTATATTTGATTTAAGAAGCCAAAGGAAGGAGCACTATTTAATGTTGATTTGGTGTAGTGAATAACCCCGGAGAGTAATGTAAATACCAAGCTGCAATAACATGACAGCACACTAATCATATTTACAAACTATATTAAATCTGTCCATTGTGTTTGCCTGGCTGCGGATTGGCTTCAGTGTAATTGTCATTGTAACCCGTGTTGGCTTATGGGAGAATTTAACAGCAGTGATATAAGGTGACTGCTAGGCTTATTATTACTTTATTATTACCCGGTTTATGTTTATTAAAACAATTTGTCATGCAGAACAGGAATGAGGGAATGGGAACATTAAATCGTGCCGTACTCAACCTGAAGAAATGAGTTACAATAAAATTAATGGCAGGCAGGCCGCCACTGACACTTGTAGCCGTGTGGAGCAGCTCCACACCGGCTCATTTCATTTGCTGATCGTTTCTTGTTAGGGTCACGCCATTAAACTTACATATTGAGAACTACTGAGAATCTGAGGCAATGAAGGTAAAGTTTATGAAGCAAAAGTGGGATTTTCCCCCCCGCTGCTAATGCATTCCTTTCAATTATGACCAAAATCAGGAATGCAGATTGAAAGTTTAAATCATACTGAGTTATTAAAGAGGAGTGTTGGAGGGAAATGTCCTTCAATTTTACAGAGGCTTAGAGAGCTGAGGAGAAAGCTGAGTTTAGGTTAAAGTAAGACTGCTCTCTGAAGGCTTTGAGAAAAGGGAACAGTGAGGATATTGGTCATGAAAGGTCTCATAACAAGTTTAATAAAAGGTGCTTTATTTTCTTTCTGCGAAACTCTAAGGGTCTGTACTTTTTACCTGCAGATTTCCTTCAGTTCAAATCTTCATTATTTTAAAAGCACAGCCCTCAGATGGTTTATGTTGTGGCTGGCCATGGTGAGTACAGCCGTCTTTCACAAATACAACCCCCATCTTGTGACTAAATTGCTACAGAAATTAAAAGTGTCAGGCTCCATGTATGTTACCTGGCCAGAAGAAATTTGGCCCCCTAGAGAAACATCTGTGGCTATGAAATAATAATACCCCGTCTTTGTTTCCCATTATGCAGTGATGTAAAGGAGTCTTTAGGGGAAATTATTAAAAACTGGTGCAGTGGAATAAACGTTGAAGATTAAGTCTAAGGGTTAGCAATTAGTATTCACTAGTCATACAACAGTAAGAAATCCCATAGAACCCCCACTTTCAGAGTCTGTGCTAGTTGTCTCACTTCATTATTTGAAATCACTTTCACAAATGCCACGTCAATGTAATCCTGTCTTAGCAATGAAGGATAAACAGAAAAGAATGGCTGCCTGTAATGGTAGAACTTCTCTCTCACCAAGGCTCATCAAACCCAACCTCAGCAACTTAAGACCTTTTTCTGTTTGGAACAGCGAAGTTGGTTTGAAGCTGGAAGGGTGACCGCTTGGGAGTTCATCGTTTAGCTCTTTCTATAATGCTACGCTGTATTGTATGTCTGCCGTTCTTCCTGGAAGCACCTTAGAATGCAGTCTTTTAGCTTTCTAGATCTGAACTTCATTGTCCATAATTCTAAGTGCTACATCACACTACTGAAAGTGTGCCAATCTACTGAAAGTGAATTTTAATGAAATTTCTATTTAGGTTTTAAAATGCAGTGCTATCTAAAAAACTAATTGGTTATAACTTCAGAAAAATTGCAGAGTTCAGTTAAGTGAAGCCCTTTTGTGACAACACCCCTAATCCATTTATCTGGGAATAAACCCTGTTGAACTCTAGAGAAAATCCTTTGAGTGGGCATATGTAGGTTAGAGATTGCAATATGCTGGCCAAAATCCTGCAGGTTGTTGTAGTAAATCTCATTTTAGTAGGCCCATTGGTGAGCCAACTCCTCCATAAGTTTCATTGATTCAATGCTACAGTAAGTCACAGTTGGAGTAGGCCAATTTGAATAAACAGAACCTATGGAGGAATCATCATTGATTCAGTGGGCCTACTCTAGTGCAATTTATTTGGCTGAACAGCAGGATTTTGTTCATTTTGTGTGTGATAACCCCAGTTCACCATTAACATGGTTGAATACACAAGAAGCCAAACACCTTTTTAAGGCCTAGGTGAATGAACTGAACAGTTCCAATTTCTATCAAATTAAAAAAGAAAACAAAAGTCTGAAATCTTCCAATCCAAAAATGAAGAAATGTGTGAATTTTTGTAAATTTCTGTTAAATTGCAAAGGCCAGTGCCCTTTTTGAGACATATGTACACACAATTAATTGCATAAGTCGTTGCTTTATTTGCTGAAGTGTCTATTGTGTGACTGACTGCGTGTGTGACTGACTATACAACTAGTTGTCCAACTAGTCACACAGCAGATGCTTTGCCACATAATGTAACCGGTTCTACAACATGTTTTGTGTGTGCAAGAAAATTCCATATAGGATACTGTTCTAAATCCTCTCGCATTTGTACTTTCCACTACCATCCTAAATGGTTTTCCTCTTATTTTGATATGTACTTTCCTCAATTTATGAATTTAGCTTGCATTTTTTTAACTGAGAGTTTTAATTTGGAGACATGTTTAGTCCAAAGAATAACTGTACTCTGTTCTGTATATTTGTTCCAGAAATGCAAATTTCATTAGTTTTCTTAAAACTGTACACTGGACAAATTTTTCCTGACACTCATATTCTAGCTAAGTGCCACTCAAAATAAGTTGAAAGATTCCAGCCGTACACATGCACACACAATAGCTTATTTCTTTGATCGTTTCCCTTAGAACAGTGACATAGTGGTAGATTTTAAAGTGCAAGTGTCATGAGAAAGAAAAGTTACTTCCCTGTAACTCTGGTTCTTCAAGTGGTCCTCTGTGAATTCACACTAATGGGTTAATCTGTGCCTGAGCAGCGCATCCTCGGAAACTTCCACAGCTTTAAGCACTTGGTGCCAGCACCTCCCCTACACCAGCTATATAACTCCGCCCCCGGCACCCAGCCCTCAGTTCTAAGGAACCGACCGCCGCTGCCCAACATGCAATGGCACAAGTGACAGACAGCGGGGAGGAGGGCGGGACGTGTGAATTCACAGAGGACCACTCGAAGAACCAGAGTGACAGGTAAGTAACTTTTCTTTCTCCTTCGTGGCCTCTGTGAATACACACTAATGGGTGACTGGCAAGCTGACTAACCAGGAGGAGGGACGTCACGAAAGTGCAGACGCCAGGACAGCTCGACCTACCGCAGCCTGAGCCTTCGGCCAGACATCCAGGCGGTAGTGCGAGATGAAGGTAGATGGAGTGGCACATGTGGCAGCGTGGGAGACATCCGCGATGTCCACTCCATGGAGAAAGGCTGTTGAGGATGCTACAGCTCTAGCAGAGTGAGCTCTCACTGATTTTGGAAGAGGAGTCTTTGCCAAGTTATGGGCAAGACGGATGGTCTTGACTAATCCATCTAGAGATGGTCTGAGAGGAAGCCGGTGCTCCGAAGGAGGAGCCGGCAAAGGTGACAAAGAGACGCTGTGAGGCACGAAAAGTGGTTGTGCGATGCACATAATTTGACAGAGCACGCTTCACGTCTAGAGCATGCAGAGCTGTCTCAAGCGGTGAAGATGGTGTGGGAAAGAAGACAGGAAGGACAGCTGGCTGGTTCAAATGGAAGGCAGAAAATACCTTAGGCAAGAAGGTACGGTCTGGCCGTAAGGTTACTTTGTAGAAAAGAGGATCTGCTCTTAGTGTAGCCAGTCCTCCAAGCTAAGGATATCGCCAGGAGAAAGGCAGTCTTGAGGGTTAGCAAGCGGAGCGATGCTGACGCCAAGGGCTTGAAGGGAGGCCTCATAAGCCGCTGAAGAACTAATTGGAGAGACCACTGAGGTGTTACTGGTCTTATAGGCAGGGCACATATTTTCCAGGCCTCGGAGAAATAGCTTGCAGGTAGAATGGGCCAGTCCCAGGTGAAACGGGTGAAGGAGAAACTGAAGGAGTGCATCCAGAGACATTGGCCTAGTAGGCAAATGTCGTCTTGATGCAAAGTGACAGAACGCCTACCCATTATAGGAGTAGGTCAAGGTGGTAGAAGGTTTGCGAGCAGGATCGAGCATGTCTGTTACCGACGGGGAAGTCTCCAAGCCGACAGGTAGAGGGACTCGAGGTCCGGATGAAATATCCGACCCTCGTCTCGAGATAGTAGATGAGGGGCCAGCTGCAGCCTGATGTATTCTGCGGCTCACAGGAGCTGGATCGAGAACCATGGCTGGCGAGGCGACCAAGCATGATGTTTGCTCACTCATGTTGGACTCGAACGACAGTCCTTTGAAGAAGGGGGAAAGGTGGAAACATGTAGAGAAGGCCCCGTGACCAACTTGTCAGGAAGGCATCCTCTAGGGAGTTGTGGCCGATGCCGGCTCGGGAGCAGAACATGGCCCGCTTCTTGTTCGTCCAAGATGCGAAAACGTCTATGCCTGGAGTCCCCTATCAACGACAGAGGCGGCGAAAGACAGCATCGCCGAAAGTCTGCTCGTGACAGCAGAACTGTAGTCTGCTGGGGTGGCCTACTACAGAATTGTTCTCGCCTGCCAAATGTACAGCCACTGGATAGATGTGGCGAGCATAACACCATTCCGAAAGGTCGATGGTGTGAAAGAGAAGGCGTAACGAGTGAGTGCCACCCTGCTTGTTAAACTGCAGTGGTATTGTCTGATGCGACCTGGACCACCCGACCACGGAGTAGGGGCTCGGAGGCCCGAAAGGCCTTGGTAATTGCCAGAAGCTCCAGCACATTGTGATGCAGGCCAGCTTCTATCGTGGGCCAGCAGCCATGGGCAACATGGTGGCACAGACAAGCCCCCCCCCCCAGCCTGACGGGCTGGCATCCACCCCTGATTGAACCAACAGGGCCAAGAGACCAAAGGGTCTCCCTATGCATAGGTTGGGGGGGGGTCTCCACCAATCCAGTTGTGCAGCAAGTTCCGGAGTCACCAGGAGCAACATGGATGGGTGGGTTGCAAGATATCTGAAAGAATGAGAGAAACCAGGCTTGAAGGGACCGCATCCTCAGCCGTGGTAGATGCCATCAGCCCCAGGAGTCGCTGGACCTGTAGGGCAGGGAACCAAGTGCCTGAAGAAAAGGAGCATAACAAATTATGCATTTTCACAGACTTGTTGTCAGGGGGGAAAAAGCCTCCTTCAAGAAAGCATCCAAAGTCGCATTAATACAATTTACACATTGTGTAGGCTGCAAAGTCAACATCTCTATGTTGACTTTTAGTCCTAGCACTGACAAAAGAGACAGTGGTTCCCCCAACCGAAACCCTGAGAAAGCGTTGATGGTCTGACCGGATGCCAGCATGAAAAAGAGCATCTTATGGTAAACCAACTCCCTGGATGTACCATGTGAATAACAGAGTCCAAGGGAGCCATACGGGATCTTCGCAGAGTAATAAAAGAATTCAGGCCTTCAAAATCAAGGGTGGGCCAGAGGCCTCCATCCTTTTTTGGAGGTGGGGGTGGCCGTAACGTGGCCTGTGACAGGGGGTACACCGAATTCAGTGGCATCGCTGGTGGCTATGATAGATAGTACCGAAGTGTTAGACGAGAAGGAACACCAATTGGAAAGACGAGGGGTCAAACGGACTGATTGGTCAACGACAGAGAAGTCAGGTGCAGTAAAGACTGCTCTGTTTTGCGGTCTTGCCAGCAGTTTTGTTGGTCAGGGCTCTGCCTGCGCACATGTCTGGGGGGGTGGCGGCTGGTAACTTTGGGGTTGAGGCCTTTGATGTTCCCGGGATGCCCTAGGCTGGTAGGAACATAACCAGGTACTTGCGGTTGTTACGCCGCAAATGACCATGCCGCCTTCCGGATCTTGAGCAGGTTATCAAGAATAACAGCAGTCTTCTGACTAAAAAGCCCTACACCAACAAACGGCAGGTCCTTGACCCACCAGTTGTTTGGATGCTGGTTTTAAGGCATGTCGAGCAGCAATGCGCTCGTGACGCACCCGCCCCATTGCCTCCTAGTGACATGGGAGGCCTTAACTGTAAAAGTGCACAGGAGCTACCTGCAGAATGGGCAATGCCAAATTCCATAAGTGGTGATGATAAGCACCCACAGCAGTGGAGCAATTGGCTACCTGGAGGCTAGAAAATAAAAACGCCGACCAAAGAACTCTTTACCTGTTAACAGTAAAGGAGGGTGACTATCTGCGGCAACTGATATGGGTGTAGGAAGATTGGTTGGAAAATCTTCCTCCCCCTCTGACTCATGTGAGTCCCAATCCTGAATAAGGTAAGTCCCTCTGACGATCAGGGGAGAAATCTTTCCTAGCATGAGCCTGACCAAGCTCAGTCTCAATACAGTTGCTGGGACGGAGAAGGCTGAATGGGTTAACAGCGAGTTCAGTCGAACTTGCGGACACTTTGCTGCCGGAGCCGAGTTCGAGGGAGCACTACACCTTTGAGGCGTAGGTGGAGGCACAAAGCACTCCTTAGCTCGTGGCTCAGAATAGTGCCAGGTGGAGTGGGGCGGCGGTGGCGGCAGAAAAGGTGGCGGAAAAGGCTCATAGCTCCTATACCGGATAAAGGGGACTGGTCCTGCACGAACTTATCGGCGTGATAGGACCCTCCTGAGGAAAATTACTCAGGTGTACCTGACAGCGGCAGGGTTCTTGGGTTGACTCCTATGAGTCCTTTCCCAATGAGCCTACACTGGCACCGGCGGCTGAGGTGGGACCGCAGGCTGCTGTGTGAACGAGCCCATTGATAAATGAGGGCTGTTTTATGCCAAACCACCAAAGAGGCGCTATCTTAGACAGGAATATCACTGACTAGCGGGGCTAGCAGTGGGAGCTGCAGGCTCCCCCCTTTTTAAGGGCAAAGCTAGGGCTGCCAAATGTTGCCAGAAAGCTCTTGCTTTGGCACCCAGCTGTCTCTGGGAACAGCAGCTATACGAATGAGCCCATTGATAAATGAGGGCTGTTTTATGCCAAACCACCAAACAGGTGTTACCCCAGTCAGGAATATCACTGACAGGTGGGGCTGGCAGTGGAGCTGCAGGGGGCCCTTTCCTTCCCCAAAGGCAAAGCCAAGGCTTACCGTATGTTGCCAGAACATCTTCGGCCTCGGCACCCGGCTCTCTCCGGAATTATCAGCTGTATGAACGAGCCCATTGATGAAGGAGGGCTGTTCCACGCCAACCTCCAAAGAGGCTTTTACCCTGGTCAGGAGAATCACTGACAGGTGGGGATGGCAACCGGAGCTGCAGGAGGCCCTTTCTTCTCCAAGGGCAGGGCATCAGACGCCCAACTCACTGCAGGTTTAACAGCTGTATGAACTAGCACCTTGATACAAGAGGGCTGTTCCGCACCAACCTCCACAGAGGTTTTTACCCTGGTCAGGAGAATCACTGACAAGCGGGGATAGCGACCGGAGCTGCAGGGGGCCCTTTCTTCTTCCAAGGGCAGGGCATCAGATGCCCAACTCACTGCAGGTTAAACAGCTGTATGAACGAGCCCCTTGATTCAAGAGGGCTGTTCTGCACTAACCTCCACAGAGGCTTTTACCCCAGTCAGGAGAATCACTGACAGGCGGGGACGGCAACCGGAGCTGCAGGGGGCCCTTTCTTCTTCCAAGGGCAAAGCTCAGAAGCTGTCCTCTTCTTTTTTGACACGAAGAGGAAGATTGCAAACAGGTGGAAAGCTGTTGCTCTTGAGCCTGGGGGTAGCCTTATTAAGAAGGTAAAAGAGACCTTATTTCTTTAAGAGAAAAGCCCTGAGGGCTCCAAAGCCAGCTTTGTAAAGGCTTTGTGAAGCTTTTACAAAGAATACCTAACGCCGGCTGGTGCTCTTCCCCCAGGCAGAAGAAACAACTTGTTACTTAGAAGAAAGAACAAGGGGAGGTCAAAGAAAGGAAAGATAAGAAACAGAATTTGTTTTTTACTTGCGAAGTTCCGAACGAAGCTGCTGCTACAGCAGCGGTCGGAAAAAAAACTGAGGGCTGGGTGCCGGGGGCGGAGTTATATAGCCGGTATAGGGGAGGTGCCGGCACCAAGTGCTTAAAGCTGTGGAAGTTTCTGAAGCTGCTCTGCTCAGACGCAGATTAACCCATTAGTGTGTATTCACAGAGGCCATGAAGGAGAATCACCATAATTACACCCCCAAGGAGAGTTCAAAATGCAAGCATTTCTGTTGATCCACATCAACAAAACAGTTGTAGCCACCAGGATAAGCCTTTTCTAATGCTGATGGGTCTTAATTGTTCATTCAATACCACATATGCCCCCCCCAAATACATGGTAAGAAGGATAGCTCATAACAGGAAATGTTAATTTTTTCACTAGCTACTGTAAGATTTGCAGCTGAATTACAGGAAATAGGCAAGCTTGTGGGGCAGAAGAGGCTGTGGTTACCAAAACATCCTGGCCCTTTAAATTTGTGGACCCTAAATCCTCCACACCTTTCCTTATGCCAAAAAGCCTTCTTGTCACCCACAACCTTTCACTGAAGTATACAATATGTATTGTATTTGTCTTCAGTGTGGAAGGGATTGTCACTCTCGAATTGGCCTTCTCAGCCACACTAGACGCTGTTCCAAGTCCTCCATACAGAGCACGTTACCATAGTCTTTCGAGACTGAAGGATGCCTAATAGTACAATATGTATATAACAAGAGCTGTCAAATGTTACTTTTTTAGGCTACAATTCCCAGAATATTGGAGGAGTTTTAATTCAAAAATGTAACTTTCCCCATCTCAGCACCTGGCAGTATGAACTCTGCTGGCTGCTGAGACAAACTTTTATTTGCTATCTTTAGAGTCATCCCAGGGGCACTCTGGAGCATGAGGGCAAGAGGGATCTGAGCCCCTCAAGGCTTCTATCTGGCCCTGTTCAGTATAACTACTGATGTCATTTACAAGGATAAACCCTTAAAGCCATGCCACAATAGACAAAGAAAGAACATTGCAGTAATTCCCTTTGGACAGTTAAGATTGGTGTTCAAGTTATTGAAAATCTGTGTTACTCATTTTCTCTTTTGTCATAGTTTTGTTTTTTTAAAAAAATCCATGAAGTTTGGCTGAGTGCAAACAATAAGCTTTTATTGTTCCTGCCCTTCTTCATAAATGTGTAGCCTTCAGGGACCATCAGAAGAGCTTTAGTACAACAAATTAAAAGTATCTAAAACTTTCAGTTGGTCTCCTTGGGCATTTTGTAGACCTGCAAATATCAATATAATGCTTCCCTAATACTTTAAAGCAACCGGGAAGGTCCCAAGAAAGAAAATGCAACCACGCCGACCATCCTATTGTTAGGCACCACTTCTGTCAGAGTCATAAAGAATTAGAGCCAGTCAGCCAGCACAGTAAACGATGTGCAGGAAAGACATGATTACCAACACAGGGAGGGCAACTAAAACCCATCAGAGGATTGGACATATTTTCAAAGGAAAGCTGACAGATACAGATCCTTTCAGGTGCGTTTGCCTGATCTTTTTCATCCTTGGTTAAAAACTTTCATTTTCTCATGTGCTGTGTGAAGCCTGCGTCTTCTGTGGATTCTCTTGAGATTTATCTATTCACTTTTGCAATTTCCTCCCTGCTCTTTTCTCTTTGTTCACTGGATGCCTAATGCCTTTTCAAAACTTAAAAATGGAAGGGATCCAGATATTGACATGCTTACAGTAGATCCCTCAAATCAGTGGGACTTACGTTTGTCTTGACTAAGTATGTTGCTCTAAGTCTGAATCCAGCCAAATACATACATTGAATGTTAACTTTTTAATGTATTCTCCCTCCCTCCTTCCCTCCCTCCCTCCCTTCAACACAACACTCAAGATTTCTTTCTTTTAACATATGAAGTTGCATACATGTACCCACACTGATTACTTAAGTTGCATACAGATATGCACAATTTTAGTCACAGGAGGTCAACTCATTATTTTTTGTCCAAATGTGCCATCTTTTGTTCCAGCTGAGCTCATGGGAAACTGGTTATGTAGCTGGGTAGCACTGATCGGCTAAAACGTGTAATATCACTAAAGCACATGCCTCTTCCTCTTCAAAGCAGGTTTTCATCTTTTCATCTTGTGTTTTTATCTATCCAAGTGCATGTGCCCACATGTATATGTTTGTAAGAAATAATTTATGTGTAACTGAATAAAAACAATATACATATGCCCTGGGTCCTTTCAAGTAGAAAGGCAGGATAAAATATTTTAAATAAATTAAGCAAATATGGGAAATTGCAAATGTGTTTTTGAAGGATGGCCACTAACAAAAGTCAGTGTGTAAAGGAGAAATCCAAAGCTTAAGTCAGAGGGAAAAGGAAAACTCTGGATGCTAAAATTATTGACAGGTGCCTCTTTTTTCAAAATAAAGGCAAGTAGAACCTGACATTGGCCTTGGGCAATTAAACTACAGCAAATCCTACTTTTATTATACAAATATACTGCAACTCACTTCAGTTTTAATGCATTTTAGCTATGTTTCTATATATTCAGGGCATGCAGAGTAATAGAATGGCAGAGGAGCGAACTCACTTTCCTTCAGTGTAACCTTATGAATGATCTATTTGGACCACTTACAAACCCAGTTTAACTGGCTATTAAAAATCTACCTGGGTTTGAATTAATGGTCAACATATTATTGTCTAGACATGGAGCTGAACGGCAATTGTGTAAGTGTTCCCTTCTCCATCTGGATACCTGTTTTCACACTGGTTACAAGATAGGGTTTGTAGCTGGCCATGCAACAGGAAACCTGCTTTGGTGGGGTGGAGGGTATGGATAAGCATCCAATATATGCAATGGAGGAGTGGTAAGCTTAGAAGTGCAGATGGTCATCATGACTATCTTAATAGCCAACCCCCCACTCCAAAAGTAGAGTCCAAAAATGTAGGCAGCTGGATTGGTATTTTGTAAAGTTAATGGCTCTTAACTAAATAAATAAGCAGAACATCCAAATGACCCTGCCTTCAAATACTTTATAGTACAAGAGTTGTACTCACCTTAATGAGTCTGCTTCAGAGGAGGAGAAAGATCTCATGCAGCCATGAAAAGCCAGTGTGGAAGGGGAATTCAGTGCCTCAATGATCAATGCTGCTTAAGAAGCTTCCAGAAGCAGCACAGTTAACAGGGAAATGTCAGAGGATGAAAAAACTGCAGTAGATATAAAGCGCTAGTAAGGTTATGCTCAAAATCCTACAAGGTAGGCTTCAGCAGTATGTGGATCGAGAACTCCCAGAAGTACAAGCTGGATTTCGAAGGGGCAGAGGAACTAGAGACCAAATTGCTAACATACACTGGATTATGGAGAAAGCCAGAGAGTTCCAGAAAAACATCTACTTCTGCTTCATTGACTACGCAAAAGACTTGGACTGTGTGGACCACAACAAACTATGGCAAGTTCTTAAAGAAATGGGAGTGCCTGACCACCTTTATCTATCTCCTGATAAATCTCTATGTGGAACAGGAAGCAACAGTTAGAACTAGATATGGGAAAACTGATTGGTTCAAAATTGGGAAAGGAGTACGACAAGGCTGTATATTGTCTCCCTGCTTATTTAACTTATATGCAGAATACATCATGCGAAAGGCTGGACTGGAGGAATCCCAAAACGGAATTAAGATTGCCGGAAGAAATATCAACAACCTCAGATATGCAGATGATACCACTCTGATGGCAGAAAGTGAGGAGGAATTAAAGAACATCTTAATGAGGGTGAAAGAGGAGAGTGCAAAAAATGGTCTGAAGCTCAACATCAAAAAAACGAAGATCATGGCCACTGGTCCCATCACCTCCTGGCAAATAGAAGGGGAAGATATGGAGGCAGTGACAGATTTGACTTTCTTGGGCTCCATGATCACTGCAGATGGTGACAGCAGCCACGAAATTAAACGACACCTGCTTCTTGGGAGGAAAGCGATGACAAAGCTAGACAGCATCTTAAAAAGCAGAGACATCACCTTGCCGACAAAGGTCCGCATAGTCAAAGCTATGGTTTTTCCAGTAGCGATATATGGAAGTGAGAGCTGGACCATAAAGAAGGCTGACCGCCGAAGAATTGATGCTTTTGAACTGTGGTGCTGGAGGAGACTCTTGAGAGTCCCCTGGACTGCAAAGAGAACAAACCTATCCATTTTGAAGCAAATCAACCCTGAATGTTCACTGGAAGGACTGATCCTGAAGCTGAGGCTCTAATACTTTGGCCATCTCATGAGAAGAGAAGACTCCCTGGAAAAACCCTGATGTTGGGAAAGTGTGAAGGCAAGAGGAGAAGGGGACAACAGAGGACGAGATGGTTGGACAGTGTCATCAAAGCTACCAACAGGAATTTGACCCAACTCCAGGAGGCAGTGGAAGACAGGGGGGCCTGGCGTGCTCTGGTCCATGGGGTCACGAAGAGTCGGACACGACTGAACGACTAAACAACAACAACAACAACAAACAGCTTGGTCTACAGATGGTACCAACCTCTTGTTTTGTGAACAAGGACTGGCTTAAAGCAACACAACTCCCATGCTGGCTGCCTGATATATAAATAGCTTTCAACAATATAGTGCTCCTTGGAAATTCAGTTTATCTACCAGCTCCCTTGAGGACTGCAAGCTAAGAGGGAACAAGGAAACCTAAATGAGGTGGCAGATAATGTTACAGTCTCTGTTAAACAGAAGCTATGGGACTTCAATCCTATGAACCCTGGCTTCACTACAACATTGAGTATATGCATAGGCTGAAATCCTGTCATCTTTTAATTGGACTTTTTAAGTGGACTTTTTAAGTCCACTTGCATGTGGAAGGCAAGCGGCATAATATTCATTTGCCTCTAGCTGGCAGTTAACAACTCCCTGCTGAGATTCTTAAGCATGAGTCAAGCCAACAGCCACAGGTGCTCTTGAGAAGTGCAGTGATATTGCATCAGTAGAAGCAAGTGAGTGTCATGCCATTTGCCTTTCACATGTGGGGGGAAAAGCAACAGGGTTTCAGCCATAGTTTGCAGCAAGTTCCCAAATACCACTAAAATTTTACTTGATATGGTAGAATCCAGATACAGACATACTGTATACAGTGGACCTGTGAAAGCTCAATTTTCTCATTTACCTCTAGCCCCATAAAAATGCTACAAGTGACATCACTGGACATCCTGCCATTACATGAAAGGGCAGGAACGGTAACAGGGAGAACACAGGCACCTTCTACAAGCAAAGCCCTTCAGTCCAAGAAGACAAAACCTAGATCCTCCCATGTTTGGAGGTAGGTTATGCATACATGTATTTGGAATTATGCTTCAGGGTGCATAGAAATATATTAAAAGCCAGTTAGAATGACATAAATTAAATGGAACAAATATTGGAATATTGGTCTTCTCATATACTGTAAGAATTGGCAGCCAGTCCGGGAAAATGATTAGACTGCAGGAGAACCAGCTATAGTCCCTTCTGAGCCATGAAACTCAGTAGATAACCATAATCCAGTTATTATTTCAGCCTGATCTATCTCACAACGTTCTTGTTGTGAAAATAAAATTGGGAGGAGGAAAGCCATGTGTGTGGTGCCTTCAAAGAAAGTTGGGAACTGGAGTTCACCAAATGGGTAAGGCTAGAGGAAAAAACTGCTGGGGGCTTGCTGGAGAATTCCTTGGAAGAACGATTGCTTTTAGTACCATGGGAATAACTTTTAATCTTATTGTTTCATTTTACACAGTTTGTAAAAGATGCATAACAACAACAACAAAACAGCAACACAACACAACACAACACAACAACAACATGACAATATTGAGAACAGCATACATAATGCATCAATATTTAACAAATACAAGTTAAAACTTGTATCTGTTATATAATACCAGTCAATGTTTTTATAATTTTGATTGACTGTGTTTGGTGTTTTTAAATAATAATAATTGCATGCCATTAAGTCATTTCCAACTGATGGCAATCTTTTCCAGAGTTTTCTAGGTACACAGAAATGGTTTACCATTTCATTTTTCTGGGGGTTCCCTGGGACTGTACAGCTTGCCCGAGACCACACAGGCTGGCTCTTCTCACAGGAGGCACAGTGAGGAATCAAACTCCCAACCTTTAGCCCCACAGCCAGATACTAAACCACTGAGCTATCCAGCCAGCCTCATGCATACAGATGTGTATTTGCTGTGCCTGCTTCTGTGCAGACATGCAGCTACGTAAATGCAGTTTTTACCACTGTTCCCTGAAGTTTTCTCTGATCTACCATAACTCTTCTCTGCTTTTAGTAGTTTCTTACAGGATAATGTTTCCTTTTATTTTCTCCTACCCCCTGCTTATTTTTACCTATTTCTGGCACAACTTTCCTAAGGTCTTGGGTTCTCCAGAGGTCTTTAGGTCAAGCTCCCTCTCATTGATGTATGGAAGCTTAAATGGATATATAGAAAAACTGAAGGCTCTTCTAAAGAAATGGCCATTTTTCTTCAGAGACTTCTATTTTTAGATGCAGTTCCTTGAGACTGCAGAAAGCTTTGGTTGCTGGCTGCTAGGACTTAGAATCCAATTTAGTACTTCAGCCTGGAAGACATCAACACTGGTTTCTTGCTTTCACTCTTTCTTTAAACTAGTGGCATGTTGTTGAAATTTATGGCAAGCAATTGCTAGTTTCAGCATGTTAGCATATCTGTGATGGTTGATGGCCTCATGGTATGAGTGTTCCTAGTTCAACTGAAATAACCTTTCCACAAGCATAATAACCCCCAAGAGACCCACAGCTGATGTGGAGGCTGGAAGAGAGGAAGCAATCCAGTGGCACCATCACACACCTGTCTTTCAATCACCTGGAGTCACTATTCCCCCACCATAATAGATAGGAACAATGACATGGATTGTATCTACACTATACAGTCACAGCAGTCTGAGTACATTTTAACTGGCATGGTATCTTGCTATGGAATTCTTTGATTTGTAGTTTAATGAGCTATTTAGAATTCTCTACTAAAGAGCTGTAGTATCATCTCCTGAATAATATCAGAGAAATACCTCACTCAAGGATTCTGTAGGATGGAGCCATGGCAGTTGAAGTAGTGGGCTTGATGATCCGTAGGATCCCTTCCAGCTCTGCAGTTCTAAGATGATGATGATGCTTTAATTGTGTAGTGGCCAAAGTGACACAAATAGAAAAGGAAAAAAAAGTCAATACCATCACACCATTAGCTAGACTGTGTCCAGCTGTCCAGCTAACAGATTCAGACAGTAGATGCTGAGGACAGACATAGCAGGCACCACAAGAGTAGCAATTTCATGTTAGCACTTTCTCTTGAGCCCTTCCCCTAGCTATTCCCTTGACTCCTCGTACTATCTGCTATTCCTTTCCTTCTCATCTAGTGCTTGGGTGGCAGAGATGTTTGCCTGTTGCTAAACTACATTAGTGTTGCGCACCCCCTGTGTCCCTAGTTTGTTTCCCTCAAACCCAGGTCCCACTTTCGGGCACGACTTTCTTAATTCTCTATACACCAACTGCCACCAGTGGATCTTTATCCACTCTTTACCAATAATGCTGCCTGGACACGTGTTGTCAAATATAACTGATTATTTATTGCGTAGTTGTTGAATCACATAAGTATATTAATAGATGTTGTATTAGGTTGCACTCATTACTTGGATATTACACACGTTTCTTTATTGGTATTACTTTTCATGTAAATCATGGTTAATCACTGGAATACTATTTGATGACTGTCTATTTATTTTACTTCTATCTTTTAACTATTCTTTAATCCATAAACCAACTATACCACACCAACTTTCCAATCTCTCTCATAAAACTCTCTAAACCTCCTCTCTCCTTCTCTCCCAGTTTCCAACTCTCTAACTGTCTCTCTGACTCCGCCCTCCTGTCCTCTCATAGGCTCCAGCTCTAGAGCTACACATGACGGACAGGTGGGACATGGGCATTCCGCCACAATTAGTTATCTTCCCAAGCAGACTAAAGGTTAGCCAGTCCTGAGCATCCCTCCAGCAGTCATTACCTCTGTGTGTAACACTATTCCTATGATGCGTAGTGGCTCCCCTGCTGCTGTACTGAACCATTTGTTTGGGAAAGCAGCAAGCAGGCACCAGGGAAGAAGTGAATGAGCAACAGTGAGGCGTTTGAGGAAAAAGCTCTGTGTCTCCCACACAACTCATGTTGTCCTCACTACACCTGCTAGGTTTGCTGCCCTCAGTGAAGTAGAGGATACTGTCCCCATCCCATGTTGAAGTCAACTGACTTTCCACACAGTTTCTGTCAATGAAATCTGAGAGAGGGCAGACTTAGAAAATATACTTTTTTAAAAAAAAAAAAATAACATCTCCCAGAACCCCCCACCCAGCATTTCATTTAAGTTTTCTTTTTTGGAGTTGCTGTTCAGAACTGTCAGTAATCTTTTCTAAGCTCAGAGACAGAGTTATACTGTCTTGGTGTAGTGAAGCCAGAGTTCAAATGATTGAGGACCCATGACATCTGATTAATGGGTACTGTGATGTTATCTGTCACCCCTCCTAAAGTGTAGATAGAGCAAATTAGTCTTTGAGCAAGTTAGCACTCCAGCAATTTGGGCTCATAGCATTTTGCCTATCCAGTAAATGATACCCCGTGTAACTCGCTGGCTTAGTAACTGTTAGTCAAAATAATAATCCTTATTGTCCTGGTGGCAATTTGCCAGATTCTGATTTACAAGAACTGTATTTTTACTGGAGTTGTAAAAACAATAGAAATTTCCATTATAAATTTTTCCATTGTGTTTCAAATCCTTGTAAATTACTTCACCAGCAAATACAGCTGAAGGAAAATATAAACATCTGAAAGTAATATAAATAGAGGGAGGCAGGAGACACACAACACAACACAACACACCAAACACACACTAGATGCTTATACCAGGGAGTGCCAAGCATCATGTAGTAGCAACAGTGGCAGCAGACTTAAATTTGTATACCGCTCCCATTAGTGCCAAAGCACTACTCTGGGCAGTTTGAATAAAAAACAAAACAAACACAAGATAAAACTAAAACTGTTTAAAACCAGTTTAACAACTAACCAATAAAAACAGATGGTGCTAGAACAATAAGGCAGAAAAGTGGGGGACAAAAGGTGGTCAGCTAGAGTTGGTGTAGAGAGCCTCTCTGAAAAGCCATGTCTTCAGTTGTCTCCTGAATGTCCACAGGGAGGGGGCCAGATGAAGCTCCTCTGGAAGCTGGTTCCACAAGGTTGAGGCCACCGCAAAGAATGCCCTACCTCTAGTAGATGACTTATGGTTCTCCTTCGGGGTGGCCACCTGAAGGAGCCTAGCCTGTGATGACCTAGTGGGTCAGGCAGATGACATTGGGGAAAGACACTCTGAGAAGTAAGGTGGGTCAAAACTGTGGGGAGCTTTTTACA
The DNA here is from genome assembly GCA_037013535.1 of Intellagama lesueurii. Classification (NCBI taxonomy): domain Eukaryota; kingdom Metazoa; phylum Chordata; class Lepidosauria; order Squamata; family Agamidae; genus Intellagama; species Intellagama lesueurii. The sequence goes on from JBAJHW010000001.1 coordinate 93,541,191, forward strand.
TGAGTGTTAAAACCTTGAACCTGATCTGAGATGCAACTGGTAACCAGTGGGGGCGAGCCAGAACCAGAGTTATATGATCAAAACTTGCTCACACCAACCACCAGTCTGACTGCCACATTCTGGACCCACTGTGTAGTCTCGGGACCAGCCTCAAGGGAAGCTACACGTAGAAAGCACTGCAGTAGACAATCTGGGAAATGACCAGTGCCTGCTCCAAGGTCCTGAGACAGCTCTCATCTAGGTAGAGGTAGAGTTGTGCAATTAGCTTAAGCTGGTTAAAGTCTGATCTGGAAACGGCTGTGTCCTGGAATTCCCAAGAAAGAGCCGGGTCTAGAAGAATGCCCAGATTATGAACTTGGTCCCTAAATAGGAGGGCAGTGCCATTCAGCTTAGGCACAACCCCCCCCCCCCCCCACACAAAACTTTTCAGAGAGCCGCCCAGGAGCTCTGTCTTGTCTGGGTTCAGTTTGAGCCAGTTAACTCTGGCCTGTTCCATTTTTAAAAATAATCTGAAAATTCATGTCTCTTTGTCATAAGCATTCTTCTTGAGTGTTCAACAATAATTGTCTACTTTCACATGACTGTTCAGTGGGTGTACAATGAATATAAGTTTACTTTCCCGTATAATTTTCATTTATGAAATTTTGCTTTGGATGCAAAATTTGGTGTGGAACACCAAAATACACAATTTTAACAGAATAAGTCCACAGTAAATTAACCAAATAACATTTTTTTAAAAATGAATGAAACAGGGAAAGCACACACACACACACACACACACACACACAGAGAGAGAGAGAGAGAGAGAGAGAAGAAAAATAGCAAACTAAAAAAACACACATAGCCCCCTCTCCCAGCAACTAAATAAAACAAGCAAGCAAATAAAGGCAAAAAGTACAGTCAACCACCCCCCATGAAACAAACTAGAATATGTGGAGATTTTTCTCCCCTTTGCCACCTGATGTCTTCATTTTTCTTCCTTGGGTTTAGCAGGCAGGCACCACAAAAAATAATCCAACAACATGGGAGGGGCACCACCCCCCAAAATAAAGGGAGGGGTAAAAAAAAATTCAAGATGGGTCTCCAGGACAGGGCTCAGCATCACATAGTAATGCCACCCATGAGAATCAACTGAAGCAAAGTCATCACTGCATTCCAACCAATTAAGCCCCTTTTTACAGATTCAAAATTCCTGTTCCCATCTGGAAAGTTCTGTTTGCCTACTGAAATCAGCTCTTGCAATGCTACTGGATAAAAAATTCACAGGGGATTTGACAGACAAAGGGTGAAAAACAGGTTGAGAGAGGGACACATGAAAAAACATGAAACATGTGATTTGTGTTAAAGGAGCTCTATTCAGGGAATCAACAAAAGAACAAAAAAAAATTAAAAAGAACTTTAAATTTTTTTTGTGTGTGTAAACATGGAAGTGAAAGAGGGTGAAAGAGGAGAGTGCAAAAAATGGTCTGAAGCTCAACATCAAAAAAACGAAGATCATGGCCACTGGTCCCATCACCTCCTGGCAAATAGAAGGGGAAGATATGGAGGCAGTGACAGATTTGACTTTCTTGGGCTCCATGATCACTGCAGATGGTGACAGCAGCCACGAAATTAAACGACACCTGCTTCTTGGGAGGAAAGCGATGACAAAGCTAGACAGCATCTTAAAAAGCAGAGACATCACCTTGCCGACAAAGGTCCGCATAGTCAAAGCTATGGTTTTTCCAGTAGCGATGTATGGAAGTGAGAGCTGGACCATAAAGAAGGCTGACCGCCGAAGAATTGATGCTTTTGAATTGTGGTGCTGGAGGAGACTCTTGAGAGTCCCCTGGACTGCAAAGAGAACAAACCTATCCATTTTGAAGGAAATCAACCCTGAGTGCTCACTGGAAGGACAGATCCTGAAGCTGAGGCTCTAATACTTTGGCCATCTCATGAGAAGAGAAGACTCCCTGGAAAAGACCCTGATGTTGGGAAAGTGTGAAGGCAAGAGGAGAAGGGGACGACAGAGGACGAGATGGTTGGACAGTGTCATCGAAGCTACAAACATGAATTTGACCCAACTCCGGGAGGCAGTGGAAGACAGGAGGGCCTGGCGTGCTCTGGTCCATGGGGTCACAAAGAGTCGGACACGACTTAACGACTAAACAACAACAAAACATGGAAGACCCATACCTAGTGAGAATTTGCCTTTTTCATGTAGGAAAACATAATGAATCCTAAAGCTGTTGCTTACATGACAAAAAAAAAACCAGTAAAACACACCAATGAGCACATGAGAGATGGATGGAACTGCATATTTCATTTCTCCCACATTCACCTTTTCAAAATCTTACTTATCCTCTTTGTTTAGGATCTTATTGAAACGTTCTACCAAACCATTAGTTTCTGTGTGATACACGGATGTTTTCAATGGGTGAACCTTAAGCATTTCCCAGAGGTGTTTCAAGGTGGTACTCGTGTAATTAGACCCCTGATCCGTCAAGATTTCCCGTGGAAACCCAGCTCTAGCAAAGACTTCCATTAGTTCCTTGGCCAGTGTCTTGGCATGCGTGGACCTCAGTGGGATTGCCTCGGGGTACCTTGAGGCATAATCAACGATCACCAGGATATGGGTGTGTCCTACTGCCGATTTTGTCACAGGGGGTTAATGCAGGGGCAGAGTCAGCTTAAATAGGTGGTCATGACTATGGCATGCAGGAAGTTTGGGTGATAGCGGTGAGCTCCTAGGGTGCCATTAGGCAATTGAGGGTCCTCACCTAGCAGAGCAGATCAGGAGGTTCAGAGTTCTAGGTGAAGGATATTCTCTGTGTGGGAAATGGATCAGGGATGGACTCTCCAGGTGAGGCCAGCCAACACAAGGCTGTCAGTTACAACAAGAGGAAGCCAGTATGGACATCTCGTTATTTAGCTACTGGGAGGCCTCGTTGAGAATTTAAACAGTTAACAAAGTTATCATATAAGGCCAAAAACAAAAGTAAAACAAAGACAAAAATGTTGTGGCTCCTTAAAAACTAACTGTTATATTTTAACGTGAGCTTTTGTGGACATGTCCACTTCCTCAGATATAAGACTTGTCCACGAAAACTCATATTAAAATATAGCAGTGAGTCTTTCAGGTGCCACAGTGTTTTTGTCTTCTTTATCTCGCTTTTGGTTTTGCCCCATATGCTAACAGAGATGAACACGGCTACTTCTTCTGAAACAGCTAACAAAATTGTGGCCCTTTTTTAATCCATCACTTGTGACTTGCCTCTTTATTTCCTGGTGGGCAGGGAGCAATTGTGGCTTTTGATGTGTTATTAGACTGCATATCTGGTAGGGCATTTTAAAACTGACCAAGATTCTCTCCTTTCCCCCTGTTCCTTCCTGCAAGCTTTTAAAAATCTAATCTTCTGTACTAAACAATAACCAATTTTCATTTGTATTTATTTATATTAATGAATGCAAATAAGCAACACCGTTTTGTCTCTCTTACCCTCCCCTTCTTTTCTCTGAGTTGGCAATTCTGCAGCACATACTTTGGGAACAGATTCCAAAACCAGTTTCTGGCGTGGCATTTAAATTGACACCATTTTGCAAAGCTTCTTTTTCCTGGACAGTTTTTGCATAAGTGAAATTTGGTTTATGAAAGCTGGCGTCTGCTGTGTCAAATAAAGATGCATCTTCTTCGTCAGACCACCTTTAGGAACAGATTTATACAAACCAGGTATAACATATTCTATCCAGTAGAGGACAGTATTTTATAAAAACATGTCACATATTTCCTCATATGGTTTCAATCTCAGCACACACACACACACACAAACATAGACACACGCGGTTTAGGAAAAGTCCGCCCTTCCTAAAACAGAATCTGTTGTCAACAGAGAGGTGCTCATGTAAAAGATTTCTGCTGGAATCTAATGGTGAAGCATAGCTATAACATATGTGTATATTTAAAAGGAGAGAGAGAGAGAGAGAAGATCTGACAGTAAATGAGGTTTTGTTTCATGTGTGGAAAAAAATCATTAGAAAGTGTCCCATTATGGGCTAAAATTATTTTGCAAAATGTTTTCTGAGGTAGAGAAAAAGTTAAGAATACCAAAACAAGTTGAAGTTCCTTTCCCTTCCTTTGCTCATTAGGCATCTACAACATTCCAATTAACGAGCACACTGTCTTAATGAAAAGCTTCCCTCTTTTTCTCCTTTTTGTTGTTGTTGCTGTATTAAGCTTAGGGGTATGTTTCTCTCTTTTTCAGAGCCCTTTTTGGTAATAAAGTTGCTGCAAGGGAATGGCTGTCGCATTTATATACCCTTTGATTGCAAAATTTGTAACACAAAATACTGTGAAAAGCATTCCACGGTGCCCTCCAGTTAACTGTTCAAATGAAAAATGACCTTCATAAGCAAGTCGCCTGCCTTTTTAATAGATATCAAGGACTTGCAACTTTAACCTACAGTTGAAGAAGTGGCTTTAGTCTGGTAAACCATCAGAAATTGCATGAGCACCCTGTGGAGTGCAGATATTTATAGATGTCTTAACAGGACTCCAGATAACTGAATAATTTCAGTCACAATTCTGCAATAGCCCAGGGGTTTTCTACTGGTTTCTTTCATGTCCTGCAATTCTCGTGCATGGCATTTCAGTCACAATCCACTGAGCATTGCTCATGTACTAAGCTCACTGGAATCAACTGAAGCTGTGCTGACACGATGCTTGGTGGATTGCACCCTTCATCTTTAAAATTATTGTTTCCTTTGGTGCCCTAAATCTGTACTTCAGATATTATAAAAACAATTCAAGCAAGCCAGAGAAGCCTACACCCTTGCAACCACTGTGAGGAGGTGGGTTCACATGTCAAAGAGATCTAATTTCTTTAAACTATATTCTTCCTTTTCCTGCCCCCATGACTAGTGTGGCTGCTCATTGTGTATCAATACTACACAGTTACAACACTTCGATGCCATTCTAAGTGCCATGGTAGAATCCCATGGGGTTCTGGGAAACATAGGTTAAAGAGATACTTAGATTTCTTTACTAGAGAGCTCTAGCACAACTCCGCTGAACTTCACTTCTCTGGCAGAGAATTTAAAGTCCTTCATGAACCTACAAAAACTTCAGATTCTTTAAGAGAAATGCTTTGCCCTAGGCCAACCAGTGAATCAGAAGCAGAGGTGTGATGGCATGTCTGCTGAAAAGATCCTTCCTGTCTTCCTTGCCCCTTGCTGCATGCTTCAAAATACAGATGCAGACTCCAGTCCCATTTAGCACACCTCACTCAATCGACGGATGGTACCAATTGGGATAAAATAAAATAAGCATGAAATGAAACAAAATGGCATTTTCTTTTTGGTTTATTTCATATTCCACTTTTCCTCAAAGTTGCTGAAGTCAACACCCAGGGTCCTCACAACAACCCTGTGAAGTAGACTAGACATGGGGACGAATTAAAAAATGGATCGCGATATTCGTCAGAAATTGCTGATTCATTAAATATTCATCCCTTCATATTCGTGGGTTCCAGAGAACCCGACGAATACGAAGGGATGAATATTGCCCCATTTTTATTCGTCCCCCATACGAAGAGAGGGAAGGCTAGCTTTCCCTCTCTTCCTATGGCTTTCCCATTCTACCAGCGGGCTGATAGGCAGTCACCCACCCCCACAGCCTATCCCCCGCCCCCTTCCTCTCCCTACCTGGGGTATGGCAGGGTGGCGGGGTGGCAGGGGGGTCAGGTATTTTTTAGTAACCCCCCCCCCCATGAATCGACAAATAAATCCGTGTTTCGTCGGTTCATGAGGGCAGCTTCGTGCTTTGTGAATTGTCAACTTTTGACGACTCACGAAGCAGAACAACTCGCCAAAATGGTGAGTCATACCCATCTCTAAAGTAGACTATGTGAGGAGTTCTCCCATTCACAATTTTTGGGGCAAAGTTATTTAACTCTCGTCCTAGGACCAAGAAAACAAATGCTAAGTCGAAGGCCAGCCAGTGAATCAATGGCAAAGGTGTGATGCCACAAGAGTGTTCCTTTCTCCCCTACCCCATATTGCATGCCTCACACTACGGATTGCACTCAAACCCTCATCCTAGGCACTCTTCAGCCCCTTTGAACTACTCCATGGGACACTGCTAGGTGACAAGGCAGTTTGATAGATTTTTAGACATCACCAGCAGGTAGGGTGGTCAGCCTGTCACCACTTTGCTCAATGTCTCTGCCACCCCAATGACCAGGTGAAGGATTTGCATTTTCTCTCTCTCCTTTCATTACATGCAAATTAGAGAGTAGTTGGTGGCATGCAAATATAGTTTCAAGCTACTGTGTTGTGATTTCTTTCTTTGGATGACATACATGGATGTCCATTGCATCAGTGTGGACTTTTAAACAATTCTGCAAACAGGTCTCCTGGGAGTAAGCCTCACTGAACAAACTGAACATTTTTTCTAAATGTGGTGCCTTGGCACATATGCACAATGAAGAAACTAAATAAGTAAGTGGAAATCTGATAGTCTTGATTCTTTAATTAGCTTTACAGTGTATGCTTAAAATATTTTAAAACAAGGGTTTTTTAAGATGGCTCAGAAGGGGATGGGGTCTTCTTGGCATCAAGATGGTGGACCTCTTGTGTTCTCCACTAAATACAACACTAAGACTTCTCATCTGTTCTAGGAAACTGAACTGCACAGGGAATATTGATGAGATTTTTAAAAATGTAAGGATAAGGAGATGAAAATATAAGAGAGGAGGTGAGGGAAAAGAAAAGGATTTGAGTGGAGTGGGTGGTAAACAGGTGTTTCAAACATTTATGTACCTAATTTCCCCCTTTTTAAAAAAAACAAACCCTCAAAACAGGGAATGTAGAGAGGAGAAGAATAAAATAACATATGAGTTTTTGCTCCTCCCCCCCCCCCCCCGGTAATATTTCTTTATCATCACCTGACTTAAACAGGCATTTAACATCAAGAGGGATAATTTGCCTTTTTGATAATTTGCCTTCCCAACCTAAACTTGACTGGATTAGATTTTTAGCTTTCTAGCACCTAATTAAACTGTTCCCTCTTTTCTACTAGTTGTCCCATTTCTGTGAGAAAGTGAATAAGTGGACTAACTAATGTGGAATGGGCCTTTCTTCTTCCAAAACCCTTTAAAGTAGGAATGGGCAACTTTGGTGGGCCTGTGAGCCACATCAGGCCCTAAAACTTGCCAGGTGTGGGACAACTATTTTTGTTCACTCAGAGTCAGAAAGCTTGGTGGAAGTCTAAGGGCTGCCGAAAAGCCCTTTACTTACAGCTCTCTACCTTGCGTACCTGTTTTATAGGAATAATCTTACTGCAGTCAGGCAGTTAAGCAATAAGCTGCTTCAGGATAAGTAGCTTGATATTTGCTGCTCCTTCAAATGAAAGTGTCCCATATTCAGGTTTTAGGCATTCTGCTCTAGTAATGTGAACATAACTGAGGAGAAAATGCACAACTCTGTTGACACTGATTACCTTTTAAAGTAAGAACATCTCTATTTTTCTCATTTCTCTCTCCAGAAAGTAATCAGCAAGAGGGGTGCATCTTTCTCCTGTGCTCATATCTGATCACGACCACTGATTTTAATAGACGTATTGAAGAACAAACAGAACTAGAGACTACCTGATTAGACAGTAAACTGCACTTTTCATTCAACAGCTTCGGTCTTACACCTTACAAATGGGGAGAAAGCCCAATCAGTTGATATTCAGTTGTTCTTAATCTGAAATTAAATTGGTGGCATGGAATAAAGTAGCAAACATTTTTCTGTTTTATTATATTCTGCATGGTTGGTATAATTGCTGTTAAATATTTAGTCAGGTCAGCTTGAGAACAAAACTGTCAAGTTATATGAGAAATCCTTAGCAGCCATTCATATTGGGCATGCTATATTTTCAGCACCTCTCTCTTTTGAAGACTCGGCTTGTCAGCATGCATTTTTGCTGAATTTCTGGATCAAGGTATAGGCCTTTTCCTGGTGAATATAGGTAGTTGCCTGAGTGCCTCTTTGATCTCAAAGTGACCTTGTTTGTGCTGAAATGTGGAGTTGGCTAACTTCATGGCAGGCCTCTCAGAGAATTACAAGATGGCTGTAAAGATGCACCAACCCTTTTCAAGGCCTAAATTAAGCTTTAAATCAACACCTAACTAGAAGGCACCCCCCTTTCCATTAACACTCGTTGTGTGCCAATACACAGAAAAACATAATAAATTTTGGTGGTGTGGATGAAAACCACAGACCTCGATCTATGGCTTCTGTTTGTTAAATGGCCCTTTGGCTCCCAGTGAACAGTCTAGCACTTGTGTGAATTGGTTTTTGAGTGTGAAGACAGACACTAACATGGAAGGCAGGCAGCTGACACAAGACAATTATCACCAAAAATCGCATCTCAAGATCTCTACTATCTGTGCAGTTATCACTGTGGAGGAAATGCTGGACAAAATTTGTTTTAAGGCGAGAAAGATAGGAGCATTCAACCCCCCCTCCCAGATTCTTTATTTAATTTGAAATGATAAATGCATACATGGGTGTTACAAAGCCCACCCCATTTAGAAACATACTACACCTGAAAATGAGGACTTTGCACCTTAGAAATGAAATCTTTTAGCAAAATGTCCCAGTTTCTCATGCATGTAAAAATCCATGTGTTATGAGCCAGAAAGGAGAGTCACTTCAAAATTGAACCAGTGGCACAGCACTCTTTCTTGAAATCGGTGCTGCTTATTCACAAAATGTGTGTGAAATGTCAGGGGCATTTAACATTAAAAGCTATTAGCAGATTGGGAGCTAAAAAGAAAAAAATGTGCCTTTTGCACTGGAATCCAACAGCTCTATAGATGGAAGATGAGACTGAAAACCAGGCTGGTTCTTTCCTCTTCTGTTACCTGGTGAAAGAGACCATGATAGAGACCAGAGATAGAGGCAATAAAGGCAAGAAACAGAATACGAAGCCCACTCACTAGATGTGTGGGCTAACAAAACAAGCTGTTGATGGAATAACAATGGTAGAGCAATTAGATGGGACTGGAATTAAAAGTCTATAGGTGGAGCCCAACACAGTAAACACGTGTCTATTATGAAGAGATTGAATTTGACTTCTCTGATATGCCTCAGGGCCCTGCACCCCTGAAGGAACCATGGAAGTGCTACTGATGCTGTTACAGATGTAACAGTTTGCTGGAAAAACTGATAACCTCACTAGGTTGTAAACGTAAAGGCCAAACAAAACCTTCACATAACCTGCTTGGTTCTAGAAAATGACTGGAAATCTAAAATGAAGGAGGAACCCCAGTTTGGTAGGAAAAAGAGGGCTGGCAGTGGGAGCTATTTATTTTTGCATTCCTTTAAATTGACTTTCTCCTCAGCTAGGGTTCTCATACATATTTAGAGAATTGGACAACATTCTAATGAGGGATAGGAACCTAGATTAGAAAATAAAGGAGTAGGGGAATAAGCAACCCACCCTCTACTGCTTCTTTCTAAATCTTGCCCATTCCCCTCCCCTGACACATACAGACACATGAGCACCCACACCGCTATCACTATCACACACTCTTTATGTATTTTGTTATAAATTTGGGGAGTCTGCCAGTCAGATGTTTTAGCAGATCTTTCAGACTCAGTTGAGATATATCAGCACTTCATATTCATGATTTTGGATCCCTTTTTAATGGCAGTTACTGCCTTTGCTCAGTCTATACTTACAAAAATAACAGTGTCTAGTAGCAGTGTAGAAAGCCAACATATATTGCCCATTCAGTCACTTTCTACATCTAATAAGTGGATCAAGCTCAGGGAGGACCTAAAAACCAGAAAAGACATGTACAGGAAGTGGAAAAAAGGCCAGGCCACCAAGGAGGAGTACAGACAAGTAGCAAGGAAGTGCAGGGATGGCATTAGGAGGGCAAAAGCTGAGAATGAGCTGAGGTTAGCTAGAGACACTAAAAGCAATACAAAAGCATTCTTCAGGTATGTTAGTAGCAAAAGACAAACAAAAGATATAGTGACACAGCTCCACAATGGAGATGGAAGAATGATAACAGAGGACAAAGAAAAGTCAGAGGTGCTCAATTCCTATTTTAGTTCTGTCTTTTCCCATAAGATAGACTATGAACTTCCAAACAAATTGGAAGTGCAGGTGGGGGGGGGGGGGACAGGATTGCAGCTGGAGATTGATAAACAAATAATCAAGGAATACCTTACCACCTTGAATGAGTTCAAATCTCCAGGGCCAGATGAACTGCATCTGAGAGTACTGAAGGAAGTGGCTGAAGAACTCTCAGAACCGCTATCCATTATTTTCTTGAAATCATGGGAAACGGGGAAGGTCCAGAGGATTGGAGGAGGGCTAATGTTGTCCCTATCTTCAAAAAGGGCAAAAAAGAGGAACCTGGGAACTACAGGCCAGTCAGCCTGACATCAATCCCAGGCAAAATTCTGGAACAGATCATAAAGCAATCATTGTGCAAGCACCTAGAAAACAATGCAGTAATAACTAGAAGCGAACACGGATTTGTCAAGAACAAATCCTGCCAAACTAATTTGATCTCGTTTTTTGATCAGGTCACCTCCCTGATAGACAGAGGGAATGCTGTAGACTTAGTATATCTTGACTTCAGCAAAGCTTTTGACAAAGTGCCCCATGATATCCTGATTAGCAAGCTAACTAGGTGTGGGCTGGATAGATCAAGTGTCAGGTGGATACACAGTTGGCTACAGAATCATACTCAGATGGTGATGATTAATGGGTTCTTCTCTAACTGGGAGGAGGTCACAAGTGGGGTACCCCAAGGCTCAGTCCTGGGCCCAGTGCTCTTCAATATCTTTATTAATGACTTGGATGAGGGAGTGCAGGGAATCCTTGTCAAATTTGCAGATGATACAAAATTGGGTGGAATAGCTAATACCTTAGAAGACAGAAACAAAATTCAAAATGACCTTGATAGGATGGAGCACTGGGCCGGAAGCAACAGAATGAAATTCAACAGGGATAAGTGCAAAGTACTGCACCTTGCAAAAAGAAACCAATTGCACAGTTACAAGATGGGGGATACCTGGCTCAGCAAAACAACAAGTGAGAAGAATCTTGGAATTATCATAGATCACAAGCTAAATATGAGCCAACAGTGTGATGTGGCTACAAAAAAGGCAAATGCTATTTTAGGCTGCATTAATAGAAGTATAGTTTCCAAATCCCCCGAGGTGCTAGTCCCCCTCTATTCAGCACTGGTTAGGCCTCCCCTTGAGTATTGTGTCCAGTTCTGGACACCACATTTCAAGAAGGATGCTAACAAATTGGAACAAGTTCAGAGGAGGGCGACAAGGATGATCAGGGGGCTGGAAACCAAGCCTTATGAGGAAAGGCTGAAAGAACTGGGCATGTTTAGCCTTGAGAAAAGAAGGCTGAGGGGTGATATGATAGCACTTTTCAAATATTTGAAAGGCTGTCATACAGAGGAGGGACAAGACCTGTTCTCGCTCATCCCAGAGTGCATGACACGCAACAAATAGCTCAAGTTAAAGGAAGCCAGATTTTGATTGAATATCAGGAAAAACTTCCTAACTGTTAGAGCAGTACGACAGTGAAACCAGTTACCTCAGGAGTTCGTGAATGCTCCAACACTGGAGGCATTCAAGAAAAAAATTGGATAATCACCTGGCAGATATGCTTTGATTGTATTCCTGCGTTGAGCAGGGGGTTGGACTTGATGGCCTTTGTAGGCCCCTTCCAACTTCACTTTTCTATGATTTCTATTATTTCTATGCACACACATTGAAAAGTGCCAGCCACTCCTTTCCTTCGAAGTACATATTGTAAGCATAAAAATTGCATATAATTACAGCAGCAGGAATAGCCACTGATCCTCCATGGGCAAGAGTTGTAAGACACCTAGAATATAGTAGGTGTTTCAAGTACAATGAATAGCAATGTTTCTAACTTCTCCCTCACCCTAAGTAAGTTGGCCTCAATTTGATTTAGGTATGTATATGGATAGCTCAGGGAGTTGCGTACCTAGGTGTGGAGCCAGAGATTGGGACTTTGATTCCCCACAGTGTATCCCAGGCGAAAAGCAAGCTTGTGTAGCCTTGGGCAACTTACACAGTCCCAGAGTACTCCCAGAAGAAGGGAATGGTAAACCACTTGAGTATTCTATGTCTAGAAAGCCCTGGGAAGTGTTGCCATAAGTCAGAAGCAATTTGATAGCACATTATTATTCAAAAATACCAGGCACAGTCAAAATAATTTTAAAAATGGACTGGTATTACATAACAGATATGTGTTTTAACCAAAAACTTAAGTATCTGTTAAATATCAGCGCAGTATGTATGCCGTTCCTAATACTGGCATTTTTTGGAGCTCTGATGGTGTGATTTCTGAGATCTGCAACTGCTTATAATACTGTGTGAAATTTCTTGATATTGTTCCCAAAATCCCAGTGACTACGGGGACCACTGAAGTGTGTTTCTTCCAGAGGTGAGATGTTTCAATTGCCAGGTCTCTGTACTTGTTAGTTTTTTCCAATTCTTTATTTTCAGCTCTGGCATCCCGTGGAATTGCAATGTCAATGATCCAGATGTTTCTTTGTTCTATTAATACTATGTCTGGTGTGTTATGTTCAAGGTGTCTATCAGTTTGGATCTGGAAATCCCACAAGATCTTGACTTCCTCATTTTCTGACACCTTTTCTGCCTGATGTTCCCATGGGTTTTTGGAGGCTAGCAAGTTGTATATTTTTTGCCTAATGACCAGTGCACTAATTTTGCCACTCTGTCATGTCTAATTTTGTAATCTGTTTGTGCAGTCTTTGGACATTTACAGATGAGGTGTGACACAGTTTCATCTTTTTCTTGACAGAGTCGACATTTGCTGTTAGCACTAATTCCTTGGATCTTAGCTTTCATCACATTGGTTTGGAGTGCTTGTTCTTGTGCAGCAAAAATCAAGCCTTCGGTTTCTTTCTTAAGGGTCCCCAGTTTTAGCCATGCCCATGTTGAATTATGATCATGCTTTCCATCAATATTTCTCAGGTGTTGTCCATGTAGTGGTTTATTTTTCCAGCTTTTAAATTTATTTTCAAATTGTTGTTTCTTATATTGAGCCTTTGATTATGATGATGAGTAGTAGTAGCAGCAGCAGCATTAGCATTTTATATATGTGTGAAAAATCATGTCATCTGAAAGTTAAACCCGGTCAAGTCATTATTTGTTAATGTCAACTGCATTAATGCTGGATCCTTGCATCCCAAGATAATCTTAGTCTAATTTAGTTCAAACAATCAGATCTAAAGTATATCCTGACACACATGATCCACCAGATATTATTTGAGACAGGCCCATGGTTGGTGCTCTGGTCATCAAATACCAAACTGTTTTTGAAAGGCTGTCTTGACACGAATATTAAAGATGTCCAAGACCATTAGGCAGTACTATCAAAGGAGATGCCAGCCTAAATTTTAGGGCAACAACAACAACATCAGAATTAATATCTACAATTTAAATGTGTCCATTGAGAAGGACACATTTCCTGTGTTGCCATTAGTTTTACTTCCACTACAGAGTAGGATGCCTCCATGAGATCCTAGGATATAGGCGGGCTGGAAAGAGAAAATATGACCTGTAAGGTAACCTAGACCTAGGTCATAATGGAGACATTATCGTCCTTGGCCCCCATGTGTCCAGTAGAGCTTTGACAGAGTTATCTAGGGGCACAGGACTGTATGTGGAGAGCATCAACATATTTACAATACTCTGTTGGGTCAAAGGCAGGCCGAGATGACATGCCCTCTTGAGCGGGCAACATTCCAATTTCCTCTCCACACATTATGCATTTGCCTGCTGCAGGGTATCACAAGCAACCTTATAGTGACAAAGCATTCACAGAGTTCCATCCTAAGCATTGAACCAATCAGCTTCTAATTAGGTGTCAAACTAGGGTACATTTCAGCTTTTGAGAGAAGAATGAGTCAGTTTCAGTGACAGGACTCAAGATTCAAAGTGTGGCAGGAGAACTGATTCTTGGAAATACTGAAGATTAAGTAGCAAAAAGAAGTGTATTTTAGGAGTGTTTATTATGGTTTCTTGTTCATACTACAGATAAAAAGGCATTTCTGAGCAGCAATCAGAAGCAGTTTGAAACAAAAGGTAAGGGGGCAACATCCTCATCTCACTGAATAGCTTGTCTTGTTGGATATTTTGCTTCTAAGCAAAAGCTCTAGAACTGGAACAAGGGTCCTGTGAAGGACCCATCTTAACTTCTGGCTTTTGTAAATATCAAATAATGACTTACATGTTTGAAGCAACCATCACAAATATATTTGGCTATCATGTCACATCACAATTAGAGTGGATAAAGACAAATGATTTTTTAAAAGTCAGAGTCATTTAAATCACGCTTTAAATAAAAAATGATTTTTTATTTGAATTGTAAAAAACTCCAATTTTTAAATTTAAATTGTGATTTCAATCGAATCCACCCTGATCATAATGGTATCCGTTTCTGCTGTGGTGTCAGCTCACATGTTCTGCTGCCACCCTTTACCAAGTATCATCTGTGCACATCTGAGCTAGCACAGGGTATCAATAGGAACAGGCTCGGGGATATTAGTAAAACAGAACTTCCTTAAGACTTCCACACTGACTTTCTGTCTTCTGCTGTTGGCATAAATATTTAAAGACTTATGTTTTTTGAAAGCTGCTGGAAAACTGCATCATTTCCCTTTTTCAGCATCAGTTCTATTAGATGAGCAACTTTCCGCCATTATAGCCGCTTTCCACCACTTTCTGTTTCATTAGCATTCATTTTCTTTAGTCATCTGATACCACTCCCCGAAAATTCAGGCAACTGGGAATGTGAAGCTAAAAGCCGAGGTTTGCTTCAGTGCCTGCCAACCCGCAGAATTATATTACCTTGCCTACCTTTGCCTAAAATGTAGGGAAATGACAAACCTTTTCATGCATGTGAAAAAGAGTTAAACTGTAAGCTTGAGTGATGCGAATTGACATAAAACATCACAATGGCACACATCAGAGACAGATGTTTTCTCTAACTTGGGTTGAGCTGTGCCTTTTGCAGAGCCCACTTCTGCTTTACTGAACTTGCTGTTTGTAAAAGGACACTCAGCCTCGCATTCAAGACCAAAACATCCGGAGCAAGCAGAAAACTCACTGATTTTCTCTTGAAGGTGAAAATGGCCCGTCTTAACTTCTGCTTAATATTCTGTAGGTTTGTTTGGAATCACTATGTGACTCCCTTTGGAGACCCACTTCACTGACCTCCTGAGTTCCACCAATGTTTGTTGGAATAAAAAACAGAAGACACAAAGGGGAGATGCATGGCCTTAAATACATACTGAATACATGTCTGATAGTCATGGACAACAATAGGTCCTTGCTGCTGGCCCACTGTGTTAAGGTAAGTCCTTCTCTGAGTTGGCTCATGTTGTATAAAGCAATGGAGTGCCAGTTGCTACATATGTGATATATCTGCTAGTTATGTAGTACATGTATACATTGGCATATACAAAGGAGAGACACATGTCTATAGTGAGGCAGTGAAAATGTGCCTCTGAGCATCTGGGAGTGTCCATCTCTGTTTGTGTTCAACACAGCAAACACTAGAGGAACTCCTGTGATATTTGCCTGCCTCATACAGTGCATTTTAATTGGTAGGGGTTCATATCAGGGCTGGGGAGGAACTGGACAATTAACCTTTTAAGTAGGCATTTCTTAAGAGGATAAAAATAAAAATATTAAATATTGCTCCACTGTCTGCTTAGCATAACAGCTTGTAGCAACCAGCGTTGGTGTTTTATAATTGCCAAGTTGTTGTTTTCTACTTGATTTTTTTAATGCATGGTATCATGGCTCTGGAATTATGGAATTATTATGGAATAAAAATCATAAACAAAAGGAAGGACTGTTTAGTGCAGAATGTTATCAGTATTTATGCTGAACTAGTATTCTTGAAAATTATAACAATTTGATACATTTAAAAAATCAATACAGTAATATTTATTGAATCTGTTTTAGTAATGTTTTGTGTAACATTTTAAATACAATGTTAGTAATTAGTTTATGTTTGATGGATGATGGAAAAATGTTATGAACATCAAAAGAACATTTACATGTGCTTCATCAATTATTGGAAAGTTTTTGACTGTGTTGACCATGACAAACTACGGAGAGCCGTAGAAGACCTTGGGGTGCTAATACATTTGGTGAAGTTGGTGAAATCACTGTATGAAAATCAAGAAGCCATTGTACGAACTCAATATGGAGACACTAATTGGTTTAAGATCGAGAAAGGTGTGCCGCAAAGTTGTATCCTGTCACCTTTCTTATTCAACTTGTACGCTGAAGTGATAATCAGAAAGCTGGAGTTAGAAGAATGAAAAATTGGGGTAAAAACAGGTGGAAGAAACATCAATAACCTTCGGTATGTGGATGATACAACCCTCATCTCAGAAACCCAGGAAGGTCTAAAGTACCTGATGATGAACCTCAAGGAAGTGAGAAGTTTGGCCTCTTTTTGAATATCTAAAAGACCAAACTCATGACAACGCCAATGAATCGAAAAATCAAAATAGTAATTGGTGGAGAGGAGGTTGAATGTATGAAGAATTCATCTTTTTAGGTTCACTGGTCAATCAAAACGGTGATTGCAGCCAAGAAATAAAACATTGAATCATGCTAGGTCGCACAGCAATGATGAGTATGAATCAAATATGAGAAAGTAAGGATGTCAGCTTGATGACCAAGTGCAGATTAGTTCACACCATTGTGTTTCCCATAACTACATATGGCTGTGAAAGGTGGACGATGAAGAAGATGGACAGAAGGAAAATAGATTTGTAATCCCAGTTGGGTGCCCCACTTCAACGGGTATTGTCGGACCCAGACAGGTCCCCTCCCTGGTTTTCTCCCTTGTCGGAGAAAATTGGGATACAGGTTTTCACCTCTAACAGATTATTTTAAGCTATGGTGTTGGAGGAGGCTCTTCCGCATTCCATGGAAATGGAATAATGAATTAAGAATAATGAATAAAGATAAAGAATAAAGATAATGAATAAAGAAGTGCTAAAGCACATAAAACCGGACATGTCACTGGAAAGCAAAATAACAAAACTTAGATTTAGTTATTTCGGCCATGTCATGCAATTAACATCATTGGAGAAAGATGTTATGCTTGGAATGACAACTAGGACACCAAAGAAATATTGGTTGGATGTAATCAAATCAGACACTGCCCAAAATATAAAGCAGCTGAAAGAAGTTTTACAAGATCGGAAATAATGGAGAGAGCTGGCTCATGAAATCACCAAGGGTCAGACATGACTGAATGGATAATTTGATTTGATTGAATTAGTTTATTAGTTGAATAATTCACTGTTTTTAACTTTTATATTGTGTTTGAATGGTGTAAGAAATGCTTAGGTCCTTTCTTAGGAGAAAAGTGAAGTAAAAATAAATAAATAAATAAATAAATAAATAAATAAGATATTAATTATTCTTCAATTCTTGAATTAATCTTCAAGTTTACTGTCAGAGTAAACTTACAATATGATGTCAAAATAATAAGCATAGTAAGAAAGACCAGTAAAAGGTGCACAGATGAACACAATAACAGTCCTGCATAGTCACAGAGTTAACCCAATGTTATGCCACAGTACCAGTGGCCTATGTCCAACATGCTACTATAACACATGACTTTCATAGAACAAAAGCTTCAACATACAAATACATACTTCAAGGTAATTGCTGAAGTTAAAGGCATCAGTAAAAGAAAATATTTTCATCTTGTGCTGGAAGCCCTCAAAAAAGGTGAGAATGCAGACAAGTGTGCCTGGGGAGGAAATTTTAAAAGTAGGTGCCACAACTGAAAATGCCCTTTTCTGTGGAATAGTGAAAATAACCAGTCTGTCCTGAATGCCAGTGGTAATGATGGGCAGAGAGAACTAGACAATGGGGAAAAGATCTATTCTAGCTTTCTCTCTAATTTGCTAATTCTGTATGAGCAGGGACTTTCCTCCTTTTTAATGAAGAAGCATATGAACAGCCCCACCTGCAATCTGAAGTGGTTCGGCCCAATAACAATCTACAAGCTGCACCGCTACTAGTGCAATCTACCTTTATTTCTATATCCTGTCAGATTTTTAATTCTTGGCATATTGAATGTACTGTAGAGAAGCTGACATTAAGACAACCCCCCCCCCCCAAAAAAAAACATGTCTATGTAGAACTCACAGTCTGAATCAGGCAAACAGACCAAGAGTTTGAATGAAAGTGGACTATTTGGACAATATGCTGTTCCAGACGGCGTTTGTAGGCTGGGCCAGCAAAGAAAAGGAGGTATTCAGACAAAGAGGATGACCTTAGACAGCTCTGAGGCAAATTTCCAGTTTGCATAGGTTCTTCCAACAGCTATTGCTGCACCAAAGATCTAGAGCTTAGAGATGTATGACCAGGACAGTTGTTCAGTTAGGGTTAACTCCATCTGCTTTGTGAAGAAGTCTTGTTAGCACTGGACCAATAATTCTGATGGAGTTTTATCTCTCCCTTCCTCAACTGTACATATGTGAACGCTGTAAAAATAGAAACCTCTCAAAGATTGGGGATAGTAGATGTCAAAAACAAAGGGGGTGGGCTGGAGAGGATTCTGTACATAAGATTTTATATCAGTCTTTGTGTTAGCAGTAATTACTACTATACTTTGATGTCCAAACAACAGAGGAACTGTAAAAAACTATTTCTGGCAATTTTGCCAAATGACAGATCTGATATCTAGTGGAACCCAGACCCAATTAATGGCCATGCTGATCCTTGCACAACTGCTACAGGGTCCTAACATGCTGGATAGCTCAGTGGTTTAGGTATTAGGCTGCAGAGCCAGAGCTTGGAAGTTCAATTTCCCACTTGATAGGGGCTGGACTTAATGATCTATAGGGCCTCTTCCAGCATTGCAGTTGTAAGATTCTTTATTTATTATTTATCACCTTGGCCCATTGGTTCAGCCCAGCCCAGCTCAGTTCTAGCTGCAAGGAATGTGATAGTTCTACCAACCCAGGTTCTGCTTTGGGTGTTGTGCCCTTCATGTCCTTGTTATGGTCAAGGGCTACAATATAGACTGAAACAGTATTTACAGTTTCCATCAGTCTGCTGCTACCTCTGGCTTGTCTCCTTCCTTGCTCAATTCTTCCATCCTTACCTGACTGTAGATCTTTCAGCCTATTTTCTCTCAGATATACCCTGTGGATGCCACCTTTCACTCACAGCCCCAAGAAACACCACTCCACAGCGGTTGGGTGAGGATTCCATGAAGCCATTCGCCTTCCCTGCACACACATTGGGGAATTCATAGGGGAAGGAACACAACTATTTATTTCTTTATCATACCTGTTTCTCAAATACATTGACAAATCATAGCAAAGGTCTTAAAAAATGAAATGTTTGTGAAGATCAAGATGTTTGGTCTTTGTCATCTGACTCTACATAGACCAGACATCTCTGCCCTCATTATAGTGCAAAACCTAACGGTAACTTTAGGACTTTACTCAATACAGTTATAATAATTCTAAAGATTACTAATTTAAATAATAGCATTTCCTTTTTAAAAAACAAAACAAAACAATAGATGGACTTCTTTTGGTGTGGGACTTTGGCCGACATATGAAGTCCAGCCATATGAATGTGCAGGTCAAATATAAATGCGTACCCAGATAGTTTTCAGATCTTGCCTTTTTCTTTATAACATCCTTCTTATACCATTTCATTTCTGAACCATATATTCAAAACGTTCCCTGGTTTGATAAATAAGAGCCATAAACTTTTTTAGAATTAAGATTCTTCAAACTTTTTTGAGCTATTGCTGCTGTTGTCCAACTTTGCTTTGGTTTTCCTCAGCCATTTACACTATGATAAAATATGGCAGGACATAAACTACTGAAAAATAAACCTATTCACTGCTGTCCATATTTTGTGAGGAGGTGGGATTAAACTGTCACATGGTATAATGAAGAGGCAGGGCAATTAAAATCTAGGAAATATGGCCAATCCATCATTCTGTAGATACAGTGACAGGTTTTCAAAGAGTTTCTTGATAGTCCTCATCATCCTCCTATTGTGGGAGTGCCCAGTACATGAAGGACCATACAAAGATTTAATATTTTCAAGATCCCTGTTGTCTTTTTGAACTATTCACAATTTTGTTCAGGGCTGGCTCAAAACATTTTGCTGCCTGAGGTAAAGTAATAAGTTCTGCCACTTCTGACAGGTCAGCAGCCAAAATCATGTCATCTAGCTGCACCTGCATGACCTTTAAGTTGCCCTCCAAAATTCATCTCAAGCAGGCAGTTCTGCAGCTGCAGCTGCACAATCAGTTGCACAATCACACATGCAATGCAGACTGCTTGGGCATAAGTCCCTGTGAACACCTGCAGGTGTGGCTTTATGCTATACCATGCAAGAGGATTCCAGCCAGTCTGCACAGTGCTCGAGGCTACTCAGATTATTTTAGCATGTGAGACAAAAAATCCCACAAATATCTCCCCTCTCCCTGGAAACTAAAACGTTGAAGATTAATAGTACAATGATTATCTAACAATTTCCTGCCCTTTCGTGGCATCTCAAATTGGCTGGCTGCTGGGATGTAGAAACTGTCAGTTTCATTTTCATTCCCTTTCTCAGAAGATCCCTGGCATTCTCTTCCCTTTCCAGTTTCATATTGGGTTGTAAAGCCAAGCTTGGAAATGCTACCGTGGTCACACTGACCAGAGAATTCTGGGAGTTATCTTTTACCAAAAAAAAGAGAATAACGTTTCAAAGATGTGTGGTGATCCATGATGTTCATTTCAATCCTGTCTCAGGTTTCAAGCTTCTTGGTGAGCTCAACAGAACACTCTTGGAAGGAAATGTGCATATGGACGGACTAGTTAGGTATGAGGAATGGGGAAGGAAGGTCTTCTCGAGGTAAAACATTAGCTGTGGATGTTTAATACTTGACATGTTCTTTGACATTTAGAGAACTGTTTCTCATGTGCAAAAGAGGTAAGAGCAAAAAAAGATGTCTCATGCAGAACACTGAAGAAAATGAACAAGGGTTTCAAATCTGCCTAAATGAGAGACTGAAATGATAACTTAGGTTGTTCTCCAGAAACACAACATGATTTGTGTCATCCACTTCCCCTTCACTGTCAGCTGTGTGGTCTAATGAGAATGGATCAAGTGGGAAAGTAGCACCACTGTCCCCTTCCGAACTTAAATAGTGATGGGTCTCTGGTTACAATTGATGCCAGATATCCTAGAAGAGCGAGGAAACAGGGCACATGGGCATGCTATGACAGGATGGAGGCAATCCTGCACTTCAGTGGAATTGTATAAGTTCCTGGATATTATCTGAAAGGAGCCATTTTACCCAAATATAACTTAAACAGCTACCAGGACTGTGCGCAGCACCTTGTTAAGGTAAAGGTAAAGGTTCCCCTTGACATTTAGTCCAGTCGTGTCCGACTCTAGGGCGCGGTGCTCATCCCCGTTTCCAAGCCATAGAGCCAGCGTTTTTGTCCGAAGACAGTTTCCGTGGTCACGTGGCCAGCACGACTAGACACGGAACGCCATTACCTTCCCACCGACGTGGTACCTATTTATCTACTTGCATTTACATGCTTTCGAACTGCTAGGTTGGCAGGAGCTGGGACAAGCGACGGGAGCTCACTCCGTCGCGTGGATTCGATCTTACGACTGCTGGTCTTCTGACCCTGCAGCACAGAGGCTTCTGTGGTTTAACCCACAGCGCCACCACGTCCACCTTGTTACAAAGCAGCAGATCTGCTGATCAACAGTATAATGAGAAGGATCAAGACTTGTCCTGTAATAAGCCAAAGTGGGGTTCCTAACACACATGGCAGATGCTGGATATCTACAGCACCAACCGGTATGGTTGAAAACACAAAGCTCCCAGACAAAATACTAGTTCAGTCTACACAGGGATATAAATCCTTGCTTGTCTCAGTCTCACAAGGGAGGATGAGGAGCCACAAAATCATTCTTCTCCGCCAGGGACACAGGGAAGTATTTTGTTGCAGTTTTGACACAGAAAGGAGCAAGAAGAAAAGGGTGGGTTTCACAAATAAAGCAAAATTGCACAAATTAGTCCTTTAACACAAATGACATCTTAATGAGAACCTTGCAAAATGACTATGGTGGCTGTTTTGTTACAAAGGCTTTTAAGGATTAAAAATATCTGCGGTATCTTTTAAGATAATCACTCACTTCTTCAACTGTTGCTTTGTTTTTCAAAAGGACAAGATACACAGAGATGGTTTACACAAAGTATGAAGTCCTTGATGAGGAAAAACAGTCTTGCTCCTACCTAGTTTTTCAAGATTTAAAAATTTATTATCAAGGCATCTCATCAGGTTTAGACAACCTAAACTGGCAAGGACAAATTATTTCCCAATAATTCTTTACGTGCCTGTCTTATGCCAGTTTTATTCTGATCGGCTGTCTTTAATGCTACACCTCAGTGAAGTAATGTAAGAATGGACAGACCTCACTCCATTTCATATTCTCATATAAGGCCTCTTTTCTCTCAGTTTTGCAGAGTCCGTCATCCTTCCTCACAACTCATCCTGTTCTCAGTGCTGAGCCTATCCTGCCTGCAGATTGTACAGGCTGATGGAGCACAGCCGACCACCAAGTGGACCAGCGAAGCCTGACACCACCAGAAGCAAGATCTATGCTTCAGATGCTTAATTCTAAAAATATCAAATCTCAACAGTCTGTGATATCTTTTGTACCACAAGTCATTCAACATCACTATTGTCAGCCACTAGGATTCCATTTTCAATTTTTGAAAGAGAGTCTTAAATCCATCAGTCGTGTAATTCCCATTGTCTTTGCAGTGGCCTCTGCTGGCTCAAAATAAGGCAGTAGGTATTAATACATCCAATTTGTTGCCTAGTGCTGTTTAATTTGTGTAGGCCTTCTGAAGAACAGTAACTCTTGAAGAAACCAGGAGTGACGGAAGGAAGTCTAGGTTTAACTCCAAACCTCACAAGCCTTGGTATAAATCACCATTAAGTGGGCATGGTTTACAGGTTGCTAGCCCCATATCTGGGGGTGGAGGTGGGAGGAGGTAGTTCTTCCTGTTGACATATAGCATTGAAAGTAAAAATAATCAGAGCTTTATTACCCATTTTAAAAAAAACACCAAATTCTGTGAAATGATACATTGACTTTGCTGGCTGCTGGACAGTGTGATCACAACTTAATATAATAAATGCTTTGCTGTATTTTGCTTTTGGATTTGCACTGAGAATATAACTGTAGAAATTATCCCCACTCCCAGCAATCCTCCTCACTAGTGTTAGACTATAACTGTGTATTTATTTATTTATTTATTTGGTTTTTATATTGCCCATCTAGACGAATCTACTCTGGGCGGTTTACAGTCCAAAAAAGGCAATAAAATTAAAATCATCAATAAAAAGACTAAAACAAGCCAAAAACCAAAGGAAAAATTAAGTAGTGGCAGGAGGGAAGGCCTGCCTAAAGAGCCAGGTCTTCAGTTTACTCTTAAAAACTCCCAGTGAGGGAGCCAGGCGGATCTCAGAGGGGAGGATGTTCCAAAGGCGAGATGTAGTCAAAATTGGAACAGCAGTTCCGTTCAAGTAAGCAGACTGGAATGGGAAACCTCCATAATGAAAGAGAAATATCTACTGATATGGACTTTAAAGAGTAGCAGTTTTAGAAGAGGTGGCTATATTAGTCTGTGCTAGCATATCAGGCAAAAACAAAATAAAAATAAAAATTAAAGAAGACAAAAATGTTCTGACACCTTAAAGGTCTGAGGAAGTGGACTTGTTCACAAAATCTCATATTAAAATATAGCAGTTAGTCTTTCTTTCTTTCTTTCTTTCTTTCTTTCTTTCTTTCTTTCTTTCTTTCTTTCTTTCTTTCTTTATACCCTGCACCATCTAGCAACCAGGCCACTCTGGGCAGCTATGGTGCTACAATGTTTTTGTCTTCTTTTTTTATTTT
This sequence comes from Intellagama lesueurii, assembly GCA_037013535.1. Classification (NCBI taxonomy): domain Eukaryota; kingdom Metazoa; phylum Chordata; class Lepidosauria; order Squamata; family Agamidae; genus Intellagama; species Intellagama lesueurii. Next base: position 93,565,227 of record JBAJHW010000001.1, read on the forward strand.
TATTTTCTTTTTGCCTGACTTTAAAGAGTATGTTTATTTATTTATTTATTTATTTATTTCATTTTTATACTGCTTTTCTCCCAGTGAAGGGATCAAGATGGCTCACACATTATTAAAAAAAACAAACCAGCTGAAAACACAGCAAGTTATTACATTAAAACAATTAAATATAAAATAATATTGTTAAAAATAGCTTAAAACAGTTTAAAACACTTTAAAACATATAACAACTATAACAATAACAATGGCTTTTCGAAGGCTTTCACGGCTGGGATCCGATGGTGGTTGTAGGTTTTTCAGGCTGTTTGGCCGTGTTCTGGAGGTTTTTCTTCCTAACGTTTCACCAGTCTCTGTGTCTGGCATCTTGAGAGGACAGGAGCTAGAATTCTGTCTGTGTTCTGGTCAACTCAGAACACAGACAGAGTTCTAACTCCTGTCCTCTGAAGATGCCGGCCACAGAGACTGGTGAAACGTTAGGAAGAATGATGCAGCCGCTGGAGGGTCGTCAGAGTTGTTAGCTGGAGGTAAAACGGACACATCTAGGTTGGCCTTGCAATGGCAGGACGTTAAAGTCCTGGATGGAAGGGTAGAACTTTTTATTAGGCGATCCAAGGTCGATCAAGCAGGTAAAGGAAAGCAATTAGTCCTGGTGACATTTGTCCAGTTCCCGCCAGATGTATTGGTAATGCACCTGGGAGGCAATAATTTGCCTAGACTGTCTGGTAAGGCATTGATCCTGGACATTCTGTGTGACCTTAAGTGGTTGAATGCCAGGTATCCAGTGATGAGGATAATTTGGTCCACAATTATTCCTCGGATAGCCTGGCGAGGCTCTGGGAGGAACTCTGATGATAACAGGGCCTGGCGGGGCGTTAACAGAGAAGTTTGCAGAGGCGTCTGCAGCGGACTTGAATCGGTGATAGGTCACCATAGGATCCAAGTTGACAGGCCTGAGTTGTATAGGAGCAATGGTGTACACCTGTCAGATGCAGGTTTGGATATATTTTTGGATGACATCAAAAGGGGCCTACTGGTTGAGCTCGAAAGGCTTTGTGGCGGGCATGGGACATAGCTAAGCTAGTCCCTATGCTGTGGCGGGTAGTGCGGAAATAACAGGTATTTTCGGTGTGTCCCACTGTAAGTTCAGGTAAGCCAACAGTGCATCCGACCTCCCGGCACTGCGGATCGTGCGATTACAGTGCCTGTGGGGGGAAGATGCGCTGGGCCACTTCCGGACCAACAGTCATCAGCTAAAGATGGCTTGAGGTCTGGAGGTGTTTACTAGCGGCTGACTGGGTTTCTGCTGTCTTTAGACCGCTGGAACCTGGGGCCGGGGACTCGCCCATTTGTTCAGCAAGGGGTATTTAGATACCCCTGTCATTTACCTGTTTCCGCACTACAGCAGGCCCCATCTTTTGCCAATTGGACGGCAAATTCGAATTTGATATTTGTCTTAATAAAGTGTGGCCCATATTCAACCCACATCACTGTCTCGCGTCTTTATTCCGGGGTTGGGAGGGCAAAAACCTCCAGAACATGACCAAACAGCCCAAAAAACCTACAACCAATAACAATGGCCTCAATGTTTCACACTTAATGTACATGGACAATATTAAGTTGTTTGCAAGCTCTCCTGGTAAATTGACTAGTCTCTTAAACATCACTGAGTTTTACAGTATAGATATCAAAATGAACTTTAGTGTTAATAAACTTGCTATTATCCCTACAAAAAGAGGCAAATTCTCAGAGGGCAGTAACTATGAGCTCACTAATGAACAGTTTTATTCAATGCTTAGAGGAGCAGAAAATCTACCAATATCGAGGCATCCATGAAAATCTCAATATAAACTACAAAGAACTTAACTGCTATTCAGGAACAAGTACTTTGATAGAGTGAAGGCGGTAGTCAGATGAGAACTCAATACAAAAGGGAAAATTACTCCTATAATATCTGGGCAACCTCCAAATGAACATATTCTTGTGGAATTGTGGACTGAAAGTACAGTGATCTTGATTATTTAAATGGAAAACCCTGAGTCCTCCTGTCAAAATACTAATCCCATCATCCAAAGGCATGTATTATCAAACTTTGAAACTATTACCATGAAACTACTTTGTCAGATGATAGCAGAAAATGATAAAGAACTAATGGTATTACAGCTTGTGAGCGAGAACCAACCTGTATTTTAAAAAGTCCCATAGCACAGGGATATCTAGCTTGAGAAACAGTTACATAGCATGCTAGTTACCTCCTTGATGATAATGTCGATAAGAAACAATTAAACCTGTGGCTGAAATTTGGCTGAAATTGAGGGATTCATATGCACACCAAAACCAAGATATCTGCTGTAGATACTATCCGAGAATAGTTACAAAGCAATTACCCCCCTACCCCGGAATGAAGACACAAGACAAATATTATGGAATAAACATGGGCCACACTTTATTAATTATTCATTAATACTCTCAATAAATTGGGGGGTCCTGCCATAGTACGGAATCAGGTTCTGCAGAGGGGTCTCAACGGACTCCTACCAAATTATAGGCGAGTCCCAAGCCCCAAGTACCCGTGGTCCGAAGACAGCGAGAACCCGGCCAGCCCCAATTTGACCACCCCCAGACCTCAAGCCCCCTCCTCATTGTTGGCTGTTGGTCTGGGAGCGGCCCCAGTGGATCTTCTCCCCCAAGCACTGTAATTGCACGATCGGCAGCGCTGGGAGATCAGATGAGCTATACTTTACCTGTGTTTGTGATGGGACTCACAGAAACCTGTTCTATCCGCACTACCCGGCACAGCATAGGGACTAGCTAAGTTAAGTCCCATGCCCACCAACCAGCCTCCGAGGCTCCATAGGCAGGCCCCTCTGAATGTCCGTAATATATGAATCATAACCTCTGTCTGAGAGGTGCACTCCACCGTGTTACAGACTCCGGTCAAGCCATGCTTGTTTCCCGGTGATGATTCACTGATCCAAGGCCATTGCACCGTGCCCGATGCACTTCGCTGTTAACACTCCTCCACGTAGTGTTAGCCCACTGGCCATGCCAGCACAGCTCAGGCCTCTCCCACGGATTCTGGTGACCATTCACCAATCCAAGGCCATCGAGCGCTGCCCTTCTCGATACACTTCTGTCAACACTTCCATGCAGTGTTAACGCATTGGGCATTCCAAAAGAGCTCAGGCCGAACCACATGGATCTCCTGGTGACCAATCACCAATCCGTGGCCAGTACATCCAGCTCTGCATAGTTTTCTGGTAACACTCCTCCATGCATTGATAACTTGCTGAACTCGGCAGTCTGTTCTCCACGCAAGCCTCAGGATGGTCATGGACCATATAATGCACATCGCAGAGTCAGTTGCCCTCAGCCGTCTGAGGTCACGTAGTACATCCAGATCAAGGCCTTTCAACTACACAGGCCCGATCCTTACCTCCCAATTGTATTAACAACAGAAATGGGAGTTGCAAGCCAAATACTGTTAAGCACCATAATATGTAGCCACCTCGCCATCACTACCGGACCTGTAACGACAAAAGAGCCAGGCGCCTGTCCAGACATGAGGGGGTGTTCTGACATATCCACAGCAAGCTATTGAATGACCACCGTCTAAGCTGTTGAATATCGTCAGGATGGTAGACTAGGGCGGCTGCAGTTGAAACAGCACCCCTTCTATCAGAATGTGCATTAAATTGTAAATCATGAAATTCCCACCTTATGCAGTGCCATGTCTATGATCTTACTTGACTGGTACTGTTAAAGGAGAATGACTTAGTGCACAAGGAAGTAATCCCGTCGATGCCTCCTGGCTGTTAAATATGCACCTCCCGCTCTTACCGGCCATAGCTCCACTATGGAAATGGAGCTGGACTAAGATCAGCACCTCAGCCTCGCTGGTCGCTTTGGATCGGTGAATGTACAACCTGACCGAAGTGTCCTGTCACCTGGCATGCTGCCATTGTGATGCTACCTTGGTCAGGTCACTCTTTCCTGTAGTTACTAGTTCACGAATCTGAAATGCATCAACTTATATTAACAGTGATGCCACCCTAAAATAATGCTGCCTCGTACTCGACCCTATAAATGGCAAGCCGTCGACAGTCAATTTTATAATGCTAGGGATATGGGTACCCTTGTATCCTAGACCCGACCCTTTTCTTAACTTTAGCCTGCAAACATCTTCTTAATGCCCAACGCAGAGGTATGGTCCTGATACCCCCAAAATTGGGGCCTGAAAACCATAGTTGACCACTTGCCCTTTATGAATCCCATCAGCAGTTCCTTCCCATGTGACTGACTATAAACTGTTGCAGTTGTTCCACCGGAGCGGCCAAATCAGCCCCCAGCCCCTTGGGTTTTGAAACTCCTGAAATCTAATGCTCACCGTCAAATACCTGTTTATTATCCTCAGGTCAGTGCACAAACCTAACACGCTATCTGCATCAACATGAGGATTTGCCCAAACCTCCGAGGGTAGAGTCTCTGGGAATTCCTGGGCTCCTGCAACTAACTCCCTAACCCTATCAGTCTATTGTCATGGCAGTGCATCAGCTAAGCTGATATCACCAAGGAACCAACTCCAAACTTGCCAATCCTGATGCGTGCCTCCTGTAACCCAGATTCGATGAAAAGGGGGTGACACAGACCACTCATCGCATCGCATAATATATGCAGAAATGCCTGGCCTGGAGCAATTACCCTACATGTATACTGTCCCTGAGTAGACCAATCCGAGACCTGAGGGTCTCCAGTTTGTCATCTGGCAACCGGGAGGCTTGTTGCCTAGTGTCTGATTCTATTCCCAGGAAAGTAAATGTCGTAGCTGGCCCTTCTGTTTTCTCCTCAGCTAATGGCGACCCCAACTCCTGCACCATTGTTTGGAAAGTTTCCAATATAAATCTGCAGCGACCAGTGTTGCTTACAACACAAAAAGGATAGTCATCCATACAATGGGCAGTATACTTACAACCTATCCTGCTCCTGAGCTTCCATTCCACAAATGACTGGAGCGCTCAAATGCAGCGCGTGAATTAGAACAGCCATTGGCAGTGCCCCATCAATATAGTAGGAACCTTGGAAATGTAAGCCCAGGAGCCCAAGGTCACGTGGGTGGACAGGAAAATGTGAAATGCTGACTTAAAGAGGTGTAGTGCACAGTGCAAAGTACCTGCGTTATGGCGTCAGTCACATACTCTCCCACCGGGTAAGACAAATGATGAATGAGTCTATACTCTCACTTAATCTACTAGGGCACCACTTCCAATGGCAATACCCTGTGGTTCTCTAATGGGGGATGCTGTAAAGGTCCAGAAACTCTACCTTCCATAACTTCCTTCTGCATTTTGCCTTAACAAAATGTTAAGTCCCTTAACAAAAAGTTAGAGAGCCTTCCACTCTAACTCTGGTGCTGTTGAATGCCAGGTCTGTATCCAACAAGCCCCAGGTGATTCACGATCTTATCCTGGAGGAGGATGCAGACCTGGCATGCATAACTGAGACGTGGATTGGCGGAGAGGGGGGTCCTCCCCTCGCTCTTGTCTGTCCGCCCGGTTATGCTGTCCAGCACCAGGGTAGACTGGAAGGGCGGGGGGGGGGGGGAGTAGCCATTGTTTATAAATCCAGCTTGGAGGTTACTAGGCGCTCCTCGGTGGTAAAGCCAGGTCTAGAGGCACTCCACGTGTTGATTGGGGCCAGGGATGGTATTGGGATTTTGCTGGGCTACCGCGCTCCCCGCAACCCAGCCACTTCCCTTCCGGAGCTGGCCGACCTTGTCTCCGCGGCACTGTTGGGATCCCCGAGGCTTCTGGTCTTGGGTGATTTCAACGTGCATGCGGGGGCAGAGGCTTCTGGGCCAGCTCTTGAGTTCTTGGAAACCATGGCTTCCTTGAACATGTCCCAACATGTCAACGGCCCCACCCACGTGGGTGGTCACACGCTGGATCTGGTCTTTTCCTCTAGTTGGAGCGAGTGTGATCTGATGGTGACTGACCTTGTGTCAGTCCCCTTGTCATGGTCAGATCACCGCCTAATAAAATGTAACCTCACAGTGGCTCTCCCCTCTCGCAGGGAGCAGGGACCTATTTTCATGGTCCGCCCTCGAAGACTACTGGATCTGGTTGGATTCCAGGATGCCATGAGAGGGGTCACGGCTGACCTGGCTAGCGCTCCTGTCGACGCTCTGGTTGACAGCTGGTCCACCGCTGCCACCAGGGCCATTGACACGATCGCGCCTAAACGCCCTCTCCGCCGTAGAGCTCGGCCAGCACCCTGGTTTAACCAGGATCTTCGAGTGATGAAGCGAATGAGGAGAAGGCTAGAGTGTAGATGGAGGAAGAACCCGACGGAACATAATTGGATAGCTGTTAAGGTCGCAACTAACCTTTACCTGAATAAGGTAAAGGCTGCATGTCGATCATTCTTCGCTAACCGGATAAGCGAAGCGTCAAACCAGCAGGTGGAGCTATTCCGTATAGTGTGCGACCTATCCGGAATTGGTCCGGGAGATGGGCCTCCCCCTAGTTTCTCACTGGACCAATTTGTAGCATTTTTAAAATCTAAAGTGGAGGCCATCCGCCGGGAGCTCTCTCCTTTTTTGAATACAGTGAGTCGAGCAGAGATGTCCAGCACTCCGTCTTGCCCGGTAACTTTTGACTCCTTTCAGCCTGTGACACCTGACACTGTGGACAAGGTGCTTGATCGATGTCGAGCTACCACCTCCTCCCTTGACCCTTGCCCGGCCTGGCTAATCAAAGCAGCCAGGCCGAAAACAACAGAATGGGCCACAGTAATAATAAACGGGTCTTTCCTTGAGGGCAGGTTTCTGCCTGCCCTCAAGGAGACACTCATTAGGCCCATTAGAAAGAAACTTAATATGGCGGCAGACAAGATTGGCAATTATAGGCCCATTGCCAATGTTTCTTTCATGAGCAAAGTGGTCGAGAGGGTGGTCACCGATCAGCTTCAGGCCCACTTGGATGAAACAGATGCCCTGGATCCATTCCAGTCGGGCTTCAGGCCGCGCCACGGTACAGAGACAGCATTGGTCGCCCTGTATGATGACCTGTTGAGGGAGGCCGACAGGGGCAAAGTGTCTCTGTTGGTCCTCCTCGACATCTCGGCGGCCTTCGATACCGTCGACCACAGTATCCTCCTGGGGAGGCTCTCCGAGTTGGGAATTGGTGGCTCAGCGCTTGCCTGGCTCCGTTCCTTCTTGGAGGACCGTCCCCAGAGAGTACAGCTTGGGGAGAGTGTTTCGACCCCGTGGAATGCCAATTGTGGGGTTCCACAGGGGTCGATTATCTCCCCAATGCTGTTTAACATCTACATGAGGCCGCTGGGTGGGGTCATCAGGGGGTGTGGAGCATCGTGTCATCAGTACGCGGATGACACCCAGCTCTACATCTCCTTTTCACCAACTGCAGGTGATGCCGTCCTGTCCCTTCGGCGCTGCCTGGGGACCGTACTGCAATGGATGCAGGAAAATGGGCTGAGGCTGAATCCGGACAAGACGGAAGTCCTGAGGGTGGGAGCCCCCGTGGCTGGTGGCCTGGGTGACTCTCTCTCGTTCGGGGGGGGGGGTGACCCTGGCTGCGAAGAGTGGGGTCCACAGCTTGGGCGTATACTTGGACCCGACGCTCACCATGGAAACGCAGGTGGCGTCGGTAGTCCGCACTGCCTTTTTCCACCTTTGGCGGATAGCCCGGCTGCGGCCCTACCTTGACACCGGGGCGCTCACTACCTTGGTGCACGCGCTCGTAATCTCAAGATTAGACCATTGTAACGCGCTCTACGTGGGGCTGCCTTTGGGGCTGATGCGGAAACTTCAGATGGTGCAGAATGCAGCGGCCAGACTCCTTACTGGAGTGAGAAAACACCGGCACATTTCTCCTATTCTGGCCATGCTGCACTGGCTGCCCATTCGTTTCTGCATTGACTTCAAAGTTCTAATGCTTACCTATAAGGCCCTAAACGGTTTGGGACCTCGATACCTGGCGGAACGCCTGCTCCTACCGAGATCTACCCGGATCACCCGCGCGAGTCAGGAGGTGAGGTTGAGGAGCCCAACGCCGAGGGAGGCCCGGAGGGAAAAGACACGAAACTGGGCCTTCTCGGCGGTGGCTCCTCGCCTCTGGAATAACCTTCCTCCGGAGATTCACGAGGCCCCTACGCTGGGTACATTTAAAATCCAACTAAAACCATGGATGTACATCCAGGCCTTCCCTCCTGTCAGCACTTAACTCTTTTTCTTTTGCTATTTACCATTTATTATATTTTTTCACTGTTTTATTATTGATTGTGTCAGTGGCTTTGTGTTATTGTAATGAATATATGTTTGTTGGTAGCCGCCCAGAGTGGTAGAATATACCAGATGGGCGGGATATAAATCAAATAAATAAATAAAATAAATAAATTAACAATACCTTCCATCCCTTGCACTGACTCCAAATATTTGCAAAAATACCTTATGTTCACCTAACGCCGGTATCCTAGGACCTTCCGTAAAGCCATGCAATAAATACTGTGCGTCTGTCTGCCCAGGGTAATCCTGTAACCAGGTCTCTAATACAGACATCTTCATTGGGCTGGGACCCTTTGTTAGAGGGTCAGCCTTTTGCCCCTTGGGGTATCCTTATTGATATTTCGCTGACCTCTGGCCCTAAAACATGACGTGCTGGGATGCTGACCCCTGCGGGCCAAACACTCGTGCCTAACGCGGCAAGGTTTGCGCATGCACATGTCCTTGGCATTATGGTCCATACAGAACAAGCGGGGTGAACTGCTTACCCCGTGCCACCACGGGACTTGGAGGAGGACCTGGCCTATGTATGAGGTGACCGCTATCGAACTTATCACCTAGATTGGGCCTGGCAGGGTTCGTAAATTGCAGCCATAGGTCCTTCAGCGGTTCTTCCCACCTCAGATCTGGATGAACAGCACTCTGCATATGGAATGATACAGCATAGGTCAACCAAGCCTACCCCGCGGAGTCTACGTAGGCCCTGTAAATCAAATCCCTGTACTGGAACAGAGGCCGGGCCCACGATGGCTGCACCTTCACTACCACATGAGCATAAATCAAAAAACCCGTCAACCAGTTTTGCCCCTGTCCTATCTTGTACCCCTTGTCTGGTGCTAATAGGTAAGGCCAGACCCCTACACACAACATCGATCCAATGGCCGCTGGTAAAGCAAACTGAGGGTAGGGGGTATCCCAAGTCCCTGCTGGTGTACTGGTGCTGGGCCAGGTGCCAACTGGAGCCCCATAGCCCTGTGTGTTATGTGTTACCTGCATCGGCCAGCTGCCCTGATCGCTACCTGGCCGTGGCCGTACCGGTACTTGTTAAGCATGTCAGGTGTTGGTGCCAACTCACGTGCTACTGGGGTTGGTGTTCCTGCTCCTCCCCATTAAAATGCTCATCCGAAGCCGTCTCTTCTATGACCTAAAACTGCCCCAGAATCCCTCAGTAGATTGGTTCGCAGTCCCTGCCCCTCTTCCTCGTTTTGACGCTGAGGCTTTGTAGCTGATGCCACCGATCCCTTCCTGGGCAGCCGCGCAGCCCTCTGGTCATTCTCTAAAGCCACAAAACGGAACATTAAATTTTTAGCCATAGCCTAGAGTCTAACCTTTCTATGACTCTTAGCCTCCCTCACAGACCGTCTTAGTTGAGAGTCACTCTGTGCTACCCATTGCTCTGCTCTTTCAGCTTCCACGGCTGAAATTTTCTTGAAGCCGGTGCCATATTGGCCAGGCTTCCTCATCAGAAGAGGATTGGGAAGGTGATATCTGAGGAGCAGCTCTCTTTTAGCTGGATGCTTCCCCCCCCCTCTTTTTTTTTTGTTTTGTTACCTTGTCCCTTCCTGGACGCCAACCCAGCCACTTAAGTGAAATTAAGCTAAATTTCGTATTCTGCCAGCTCCCCAGATGTATTGCTGCCTAAATGCTCAATTAATTACCCATTAATTCCTCTGAGCAAAGGCCCAGCGCTATGAGTAAAGCCAATCAATAAATCAATAAATCTCAAAGAAACCTATTTCTGCTCCCCCGTATTAAGACTTGAACCCACTGCCAACTCGCTATACCCCCTGTAGAATATCAATTTATTGTTCTTATAATTATTTCCAATAGTTATTAATTATTATCACACAATTTATTTAATTAATTAATTAATATTATTATTATTACTAACTATTTATTTAATTTATTTATTCATGTATTTTATTACTAATATTAGTAGTATTATCACTATATTATTGTATATATGCATACAATGAACTAAATACCACCTCTACAAAGGAGTTGTACCCACCTTGAGGCAACCCCACACCTAAAACACATCAAGGTATCAATTGTTAAATTAAATTTCTATTAGTATTTATTTTATTTCTTTTTTTTTTATAAACCACTCTACCAATAAATATTCTAAAACACCATCAATCAATAAAATTTATCTATTGTAACCCTAATCAATTTGAATTAAACCAATTTATTTCTAATATTAAAATCCTCCCTATACCCTGCTGGTCGGGGGCGGGGGGCGTGCGCACGCTCCAAAACGCTTCTAAAATGTGACCAAAAACCCATTTTTCCCTCTTCGTCGCCGTCTTGCTCATTATGTATTTATTTATTTATTTAATATGTCACTGCCTTAGGGTTGTTTACTATTTGTTCTCCTTAGCAATCCACGCCCTGCCCTGGCGGTGACGGCCCTTGCTGGACCAGCCCAGCAGCTGAGCCGCTTCCTCGCGCGCCCCTACGATTTCTTAAGATTCCCTGCCTTACTTTCTTTCTATTTGTTTTTAAATGTAATCAACCATAATTGAAATTATGCAAACTGCCCCTTAACCGGGACAGTTGCCGAGTGATCAAACCGTGAGGGGGGCGCCGATGCAGCCCCCCCCCTTTCCGAAGAAGCAACCAAGAGCTGTAGTGATGTAGTTTCGAAAAAGAGCCCAAACTGCGGAGCTTTTTCCTCGGCTACAGCAAGCGACGAAGAGGCCGAAAGGAGGCGGGAACCCAGAGGATATGCTCCGCTCCTCCCCCCTCCCCTACCAGATCACTCAAGTGAGACCACTGTGTCTCGCGCTATACGAGGAGGGAGATAATCTTGCCAGCGGACCGGACAGATATAAGTGATATATGTGGGGCCTGTCACAAATCTATAGAAATGACGCATCATGTCATATCCAGGTGTTCTAAGCAAATTATATGTGCAAGTATTACTGAGTTGTAAAATCATTTTTCAGCAGTGGATTAAATCTTATGGATTACTCACATCTTTTCCTTTCTATTATAAATTCCAGCCATCTGCAGTTTCAGAAAACAAGACTGTACTACTATACAGGGGCAAGCAATTTATGACAGATAAAGCAGTTGTTTTTATTAACCAAATATGATATTGCTGGATAAGCAACAAAGAAAAACGTATCTATGGGTGTGACTAGGTGGGGGAACTTGAAGAAATCTGGTTCATGTTTAAAAGGCTCTTGTCTTTGGTGCAATCTATTTTATCTCACACTTGAGTGATCCTTCCATTCACACAGGAGACTTTCTTCTACCATGAAAAGGATTCACACAACATTTCAGATAGCTCCAATTTCTCCCCCTTTCAATTATTGATGCCCCTGCCTCTACCCCTGCCCCTACCCCTGCCCCTACTCCTGTGGTAACTTCCCCCTTTTTTGTTTAATTTAGTAAGTGGCATAGTGCTACAGCAATACATCAACCTAGCATGGATACTCCCTTATGTCTGAAATAGTACTGTCACAGAGGATAATGTTTTTTAAAAAATTGTGAGAATAGGAAAATAGAGAAAAGGGTTTCTTTACTGTCCTTTCTACTGTCACAATTCACTGCATATGTCACAGGGTTGTCATAGATTAGAATGGTGACCACAAAATCCCAAACTCTTCATTGCTCAATTCAGTTGTCAAACGCCTGTCTAAAAAGGAAGGTTAATATTCCTATAAGCTTCCTTCCTTCCATTATAATGAGAAGCTGATGATTAAAGGTGCAATCCTGTGCTCAGTATGCCCAGACTGATGGGCTACAGAATTTGCTAGAACCCCTGCTACACTGCATGAATGCAAGATATACCACCACTACCAGCAGCCCATGCAAGTGCCCAGATGAATTAGCCTGCTGCAGAGAAAACATGATTCTCAAGATAACAGAGTATAAACCAGTGGAAACAGAACTTTGGACTAGATGAAGCCAATAACACAAGAGGCTCCTCAGAGCATCAAAAAAGTCAGGGTGTGACGGAACCTTGTGATTGACTCGCCCATCTAAGTACTAAAAGCATATAGACATGAACAAGCCTATTGTCCTGCAGCCAGTTCTGGCCTCTTTTTTCAAATCAAACATGAACTCCAGCTATTCTTCATATCTGCAGCTCTGGGTATAGCCTTCCCTCCTTTCTGTCTATTTCTTCATCCTGTTTGCCCTCCTCTCATAGACTTCTTCTGCTGCCACAACATGCTGTATTTCAATTTACATCAGGAATTCCAGTTCCTTCTCTACACTTTCCAGAACCTCTGCCCATTCCAGTCTATGTGCCCTTCTCCCTGTCTTGTTACCCTCCAGATCTGAGCAGAGGTTCCAGTAGAAGCCAAGCAAAGATCCTTTGACTGACTGATGGACTAATTGATTTATTCAGCTAATAACAGTTAGAGATGCTCTTATTGTCCTGTCTCTGAGTGATATAAGGGAAGAGCACCCTAGCACTACTACTACTACTACTACTACCACCATTACCACAATTAATAACAGATACTTATGTAGACCTTTGGTTGCTTCTTGCTCTATGATTCTGCTTTTGTTTTGCACTGAGAAGCCTATTCAAGTGATCAGAATCAGTAGCCATATATCATTCTGTGTGTCTACAGGATTTTGCTTATCTTATTTTCTCTCTCCCCCCCCCCCCACCCATTTCTTTAAAACATAATAAGAATCTTTTGGCTGGTTTCTTTCTGTCCAGTGTTGCAGTGGGTTTTTCCCCCCCTTTGCACTTCAAAAACGCTCATCCTTTCAACATCGTGAAAACCTCAAGAAACAGCCAACTGTATTTATTGGTTTCTTTCTCAGCCCCAAAGAGTCTTCCTTACTCTTTGTATGTGTGTGGTCTGAGATTATCCTAGTTCTGGCATGGATGGGTGGGAGTGCTCTTTTGCATACTTCACACCCCATCTCACAGGAGCGTGCATGGGCAACGGCAGTCTGCTAATGTGGACATAGTGGTGCCAGCTTTTCAAAGAGCAGAAGAGGCAACGTGAAAAGCAGTGGCGTGATTAGACTGCATGATGTTTGCTCTAAACCTCTTTTTCCATCAACACAAATACTGCCTGTGTGCAACCTTTTTCGATGGTTGGGATCTAGGGAGCTGATCACTAAGGGAACTGGAAACCATGCCAGAAGGAAGCGTGGAACTGCATATTCCTTGCTCTGTTTAATCCTTATGCCAAAAACCCATTGATTCTCCCCTGCTGCACAGAAACATCCATTCAGTTGATATTATGAGGAATTCTGAATGAACAACGGGAGAGCAAAACTGTAGAAGATGATCAGTTCATCTGTAAAATACGCAAAATTCCCCAAGGTCCTAACAATCTCTCTGGTGAACCACAATTTGGGTTTGTTTTTTAAAAGGTGCTTATCATTCCTACTGAATTTAATACAGTGAAATCAATGAGATGCAAATCCAAACTGGTCATTTGGGACAAATAATAAGTTGCCCATGTCTTATTTATGATCAGATTAAAATGTGTATTTGTGGAACAAAAAAGATTCAGAAGTGCATGAAGCCCCTCCCCCAGTTCTTAGAATTAGAGGATCTTCGTGGATGTCCCCAGTAAAGAAGCAATGTGAGAAGGAAAAGCAGTGAGAGTGGAGGGCATATAAGAAACCATTGGTCAAGGACTTTACTATAGGGCCAATGATCTAATGCTGAGGCTAAGTGGATGGGCTAATGCTAGCTGCTTGGCTGCTGCTACCTTCACTTTATTTGGGTCATTCTGTTTCTTTAGGGAAGAGTACTTCTGCTGTGGACGACATTGTGGTGAAAAAGGGAAAAGAAGCATGGACTTTGTCTTTACCATAAATTTCAGAGGCTTTGGTTGCTTCTTGCTCTCAGACAAAGAAAAAGCTTCTGTAAGGAACAATTGCTCATTTATTATATGGGGCTGTATCGGTAGGAAAAGAATCACTTTTAATACTTGGTGAATAAGTGTTTTCTGGCTGAGAAAGAGTGGCTGAAATCCTATCATGAAGCTCTACCTGCATAACAGGAATGATGTCATTGGCAGTGGCAGATCGCCATTTACTGAAAGCTTCCTTCTGTGATTTTGGGATGCACATGGCTCCCACACAATGCAATGAAGTCACATGCACCCCAAAATTGTGAAAGGAAGCCTTTAATCATGGACAATCTCCCACTGTCAATAACATCATTTCCATTGCACAGGTGCCCTCCCAACAGGATTTTGGCCACTATGTTCTGAAACATATAAGTTGGACCAGAAACTTTATACAGATGGTAACATCTAGCTGTACTGCAGAAGCACTATTAACTATCAGCCCAGTAACACAATTTTTTTAAAAAAAGTCCTACAAGCTGATCTGGCAACTTGCCTCACAACTGGGGATTTCCCCCACATGTTATCTCTCATCTCAAGCAGTCTTCACACTAGAGACATTTTTAGAGAACTAACCAGTTTGTCCTCCTTTGCAAGATTAATGGAATAGTGTATTACCGTCACAGCCACTCCCAACCCTCTGTTCAATAATAACCCATCTCCTGGATAGGTGCAGATTAGGCAAATCCATTTTAAAAATTCACAGAATGAATCCCCTGTACCTCTTTAAAGGTGAGCAAAAGGAAGCTGTTGAATGTGTGGTTCATACAATCATAGCATAATTGAGTTGGAAGAGGTCTATCGTGTCCAACCCCAATGCAGGAATCCAAATCAAAGTACATCTTACAGATGGTAGTCTAATTTTTTTCTTGAATGCCTCCAGCATTACAGCACTCACCACCTCCCGAGGTAATTGGTTTCATTGTTGTACTGCTCTAACAGTTAAGAAGTTTTTCCTCATATTTAACAGAAATTTGGTTTCCTCTTACTTGATTACATGTCCCATATTACATGTCCTATATTACATGGGATGTTTGAGAACTGATCCTGCCCTTCCTCCGTATGACACTCTTTCATATGCTAGCATATTTCCCCTTAGTCTTCTTTTCTCAAGGCTAAATGTGCCCAGTTTTTTCAGTCTTTCCTCATCGGGCTTGGTTTCCAGTCCCCTGATAATCCTTTTTGCCCTCCTCTGAAATTGTTCCAGTTTCTTGGCATCCTTCTTCAAAAGCAGTGCCCATAACTGGACACATTTCTCAAGATGAGGCCTAACCAGTGCCAAATAGAAAAGAACTAGTATTTCACGGGATTTGGATATTATACTTCTCTTAATGCATCCTAAAATAGCATTTGCCTTTTTCTGCAGCCACATCACACTGTTGGCTTATATTCAGCTTGTGATCTACAACAAATCCAGGATCATTCCCGATTGTACTATTATTGAGCCAAGTATCCCCCATCTTGTGGCCATGTATTTAGTTCCCCCACCCCCCGCATTTGCCTGGTGGGCCATAGACTGTCTTTTGGGAAAAGACCGAGCTAATGTAGGAATTGAGCATTTTTACTTTTTCTTTGTCATCATTTTTCCATTCCCATTAAGTAGCTGAGCCACTTTTCTCTGTCTTTTGTTGCAAACATACCTGAAGATGTGTCTTGGACTCTTTTTCCTGTTAGGATCTCCTGTCATTGGACTTTACTAATCATTGTTATGAGTTTATTAAAGTTGGCTTCCCTAACATCCAGTGCACACGTGCAGCTACACTCTGCTTTTGCTTCGTTTTAAATCAAGAACTCCAGTAGAACATGGTCACTTTCCCCAGAGTTTCCCTTACTGCCATTTCTTCCATCCAGTCATCTCTATTGGTTAGAATCAAGTCCAGGATAGCTACTCTTCTAGTCTCTTCCTCCACTTTTTGTAGGAGAAAATTATCATCTGCACGAGCCAGGATTTTTTTTTTTTTTGGAAGGGCCATATTTGGCAGATAGACATCAGGATAACTGAAATCTCTCATTACTGCTTCATTGTGTCTGTTTGAAATTCTTGCAATTTGTTTTTCAAATGTTTTATCTGCATCTTCTCCTTGGTAGGGCAGTTGATACTAGACTCCAACTACCATGTTCCTTTTGTTTTTCATCACAATTATATTAATCCAGATACTCTCAATGAGACAACCAAGCATATCCTCCTGTATTTCTGGGCAAGAATATGTGTTTTTGACATATATACTGCAACTCCATCTCCCTTTCTAATCTTTCCATTCTTTTTGAACAATTTATATCCTTCAGCTGCTGTATTCTAGTCATGAGGGTCATCCCACCAAGTTTCAGTTACCCCTATCAAGTCATATTTACCTTCCTGAACTAAGGTTTACAGTTCTTCTTGTTTGTTTCCCCAAACTCTGTCATTCATAAATAGATATCAGAGACTGCATGATTATTTTGCCTGCTTTCCTTCATACATTTTAAGAAAATATTATTATTTGGCTCTAGTAGAGCTGTTTGGTCTGTTCCTCTTATTATACATAAGCCTTCATCTATCCTTACCTCTGGCTTGGACCTCCCTTCCCCTTCCAATTCAGTTTAAAGCCCTCCTTCATGCTGTGACCAAACACGTTCTTCCCAGTCCTTGGGAGGTGCAGCCCATCAGTTTCCAGCAGGCCATTTTCCAGGAAGTGTGGCCCATAGTCCCAAAATCCCAATCCTTCATGTTAGCACCATTTTCATAGCCAGTTGTTCTGATTTGGGAGATTCAGAAGAAGACCTTGCAAGCCTTCTCCAGCTTCATGGGGCACTCCTGTCTTGTGGTGCAGCAATAAGATATGCTATAAATTGCTATAGCAGGGAGACATATATGATCACCTTAAGTGAAGGCAAGCTGTATCTTGAATTAGCTCTTTGAAGTATATTCTACAATGTTCACTCAATCCAAAGACCTTTACTGTAGAATGTTAATGTAGTCAAATGAATATGTCATAGGAGTCCTGTATTCGGAAAGCATATAGATCATGTGTGTTAAACAGCACTTTTTCTCTTGCTACAAGGACAGCATTAATAAAGCAAGCTGGGCATTAGTGGGCAATAATGTAAAAGCCCTGTATGGAACGAGTGAGAGATAACATCTGTGTGCTTTTTACGCAGACTTCTCAAAACAACCCAATGAATTTTCCGGCTAATATAAAATAATTTGTGTTCCCATCCTTAATTGATGCATTTAATTACTCTACATATTTTTCAAAAATCTAGCAAAATTGCTTTCTGTGCAGTTAAGTCACCTCTCCAATCTTCAGGCAAACTTGCTTGAGTCAGGCTTTTGCCTGACAGTGTGCAACAGAGCTACATACTAAATTATCTTAGTGAGCTTTACAATAACCAAGAGGATAATTGTGGAGGCAAAGCTTGTTGTAAAACACAAAATTAAGAGCCAGAAACATAACCCATCACCTCTCACTGCTGTTTGGCTCACGGCAGCTTCCAAGAACCATCGGGCAGTTTTCCAAACTTTCAGCCATCCTGTATGCTTGGATGGTTGTCTCTGCTGCTAACATCAGAGGTGAAAAGGTCAATTTCCCTTTGCTAGGCTAAAATGAATGGCAAAAGTGTTGCACTATTCCTGTGCCGTCCCTTGCCTCCATGGAACACAGATGTATATTCTAACCTATGGTGATAAAAAAAAGATGTAGCTGTTACTTTGTATAAAAGTTCAGTAAGGTTTGATTGAGAGTCAGTGTGGTGTAGTGGATAGAGTGAAGGACTAGGACTCAAGGCACTTGAATTCAAATTCCAGCTCCAAACTCACTGGGGTGCAGTACTGATAAAACCACTCCTTAAATATCTCATCTACCTTGAAAACACTACTCGGATGGCTACAAGCCAGATGTTGATGATGTTTAACTCACCGGTTCTGGTTAATAAGGAAGGGTGACCTTAGTTTTGAAAAAATAATAAACTGAGCAGAGTAATCTTAATGGAATGTAAGAGATAATGCTTTTAATAACAGTTTTGGAGTGTTTGTTCGAAGTGTAGCAAGTGTGAAGGCTACAATGAAACTGGAAAATCCTGCTTCTGTTCAGTGGAACATTTTAACTGGTTTCTATCCTTATTCTTTTCTTCCCTCCTTCTCCATGAAGAAGAGAAGAAAGAATAAAAAACCAGCTGGATCAAGGTATGACATTGTCACGATCCCCACGTGGCCCCTGCTTGTTTCACCAAACTAAGAGCTCACACTACGTGTCTTTCAGCTGCCACCAGTTGATTACATCAACATTATCTATTATTAATGATAGATGTCCAGGCCATATGTCATTTTAAAAGAACCAAATAGAAATTGTCTATTGTTACAGGTGTTGAAAGAACAAGCAATGTTGTTAACTCTTAAACAAACATTCTCCTTTATCCACTCTCAACCACCACTCTCCTGCCCAAATTCCAAAACTCTCTCTCAACCCTCAATCTCCATGACTAACTTTTCAACTAACTCCCTATCTAAACTCCCTCTCCTCCTGCTGAGTCTCTTATATCTCGTGACTCCGCCCTTCCAGCACTCCCATTGGTCTATGCAGATAGCATATGAATATTCATGACCTGGACAGACGCCACATACATGTTTCATTATTATTGTCATGGGAGGTTCCACACAAATAAACCATTTGGCCATTTTTACATGGGCAGTGGATAACAGCTGGCACTGTATGTTCTTCATGAGAATAAGTAAAATAAATAAATATATTTTTCATAAATAAAAATATTTATTTATCTTTAGTCTTGTCTTTATATATATAACTAGGATCTTTTATCTCATATATATATAAAATTTACTACTATCCCCTGTGTCTCCTTCTTGCCTTTGAGATAAAAGATCCTAGTTATACATTGGATTTTTTTAAGTAAATGGAATTTTTCCTAGATGACAAAAATAAAAGCAAACCAGAAATGCCATGTTTTAATCTATTTTTTGCAGATCCATATCTTCACTCCTTTTGCTCTCCCCTCAACCTATCTTGGCTCACATCAGCTGCACAGCAGGACATGGTATATAGCAGGCCCAGGGTGGGCAAAGTATACCCTATAGGCCATGTGTGGTCCTCTACCCATTTTGGGGATGCTTAGGACCTCACAGAACCTTGCTTATTCCCACCATGCCAAAACAATTAATTTGATTTCATCATCATCATCATCATCATAATCATCATCACCAACAACAAAAGAGTTTTTCCACTTCTGGAGATGTCCAACATACATGGTTTTTGCATTGGCCTCATGACAAACCCCGTCTATCCCAGAATATCCTGAACTTCAAAATTCACATCATAAGGAGGATGTTCGAGAACTTTCCCTCTTTGTGTGTGTTTGTGTGTGTGTTTGTGTTTTTTTAAAAAATATTTGCACATTTGCAGCCTTTGCAAGGTCCACTGCAGTTCACAATGTATATTGTAGG
Organism: Intellagama lesueurii; assembly: GCA_037013535.1. Classification (NCBI taxonomy): domain Eukaryota; kingdom Metazoa; phylum Chordata; class Lepidosauria; order Squamata; family Agamidae; genus Intellagama; species Intellagama lesueurii. Next base: position 93,584,791 of record JBAJHW010000001.1, read on the forward strand.
TGAAAATTTGGCACAGGCCCACCAAGGTTGCCCACTCTGTTATAGAGATTAGACAGGAGAGGCCAGAGGAGTCAGCCAAGAGCTACTCACCCACCATGCAGGATTTACCTCAATAGTCCACAATGTTTCTTTACTTATCTAGCTGTTTCTGTTGGGGGAAAAAACAAACTAGTGAGATTTCATTTATTACCAATTATTGGTAAGTGTAAAAAGACCATACTACCCAATGGTGAAATTGTAATAAATAAATAGTTTGGCACATAGAGTGTGGCCTAGATGGCATGTAAAAACTTGAATTATATTGTGATGTGGGAAAAGAGAGGTAAGTGGTTGAAGGGTCAGCTGCTATCCAGATTCCTGGTATCCCTTCCCTACTCATGGGGCTCAGATCTGGGTGAGAAACTTAGCTTGAAATCCATCTTCTTTCCCCACACCAAGCCCTATGTTCTGACTTGGCTGCTCAATACCTTCTCAGCCTTCCTGTGTGACAGCTTTAGCCAGCGCAGACTGTGCGTGCCCCAGATCCATGGGGAAATTTAAATCTGGGTCTTGGCAGAGCTCAGCTGCTTGAGCAATAGAATTGCACAACACTATTCCATCCCTCAGCCTCCGTTATCCACAACAGTCCCTTCGTCCCGCAGAATACTTGAAGGAACATCTGTTCCCAAAGCAACCTGCCAACACGTTGAAGTTACTGGTAGAGTTTCTCCACCTGCTCTCACGAGTGGTGGCTGTGTTGATGAGCTTTATAATGGCACTGTTTCTAAAACCTTTTCCCTACAGAGACTTTGTTTTCTGGGGAGAGGAGTGCACCAGGCAATACCTTAAAAAAATCTTCCAAGCTTTTAAAGTTTCATACTGGGATAATGTTTTCACTAGTATGTTTTCTGAAAAGGGGAGCCCTGCATTCAGCTTTTGAAAGTTAGGCAGACAGAGATATATCTGGTATACTAGATATTTCCTTCAGCTCTTCTTTATCTCTTTGGAACCACCGTGACCATTCTAATGGTATTTGGATCCCCCTTTTTTATATATATAACTCTGGTCTGGTTTATTTATTGTGGTTTATTATTTATAGTTCAGCCCTATAGTTTTCTTAGAAGAAGTTAAATCCCACAGTGTTCTTCCAAGGCCAAAAACACTGAGGCTAACTTCTTGTAAATATGTATAGGATTGTAATCTCCCTTTTTTATCACTTGATAGCTCACCATATTGTATATTGTATATTATATTGTATATTAGAGTTGTATGGTGAGAATCACCTCAATACCATGTGTGAGGGGGAAAGATGTTGTGCCTTCTGGCTTCACCTTTTCTGCTGACCTTCTCCAAAGATGCAATGAAGGCCACCAATCTAGACAACTTTGGAAGGGGATTTGATAAATTTATGGAACATACATCCAAAAGTGGCTAGGAGTCATTATAGTGAGCTGTGACCTTCAGTTTCAGTAGCAATGTCCCAATACATACTAGAGCAGAAGGCTACTGTTCCACATATATCCTGCTTATGGACTTTCCTTAAGCACCTGGTTAGCCACTGTCAAAGAATAAAATGATAGACTAGATAGGCCTTTAGTCTGATCCAGCAGCTCTCTTCTTATATTCTCTCCTCAAACCTTATTAGCCATCTGTCAGACTTTTCCCTCCCCACCCATTTGGATGAAGTAATGTAAACTACAAAACCTCTGGACAGAATTTTTCAATGTGCTGTACAGTGAATACCATGGTGTTTGGTTTAGGTACACATTAAATAGTAACAAAGACAAGTCCGGTATAAATGAACATTAAGTGAATACCATGTCTGATAAAAAGCTAACAAATTTTGCCTGGTCTAAGTTCTGATAGGAGTCCTGCTTCATAATGCAAACAGGGGACGTTTGAATCTCCCATCCCATCAAAATAAACAAACACACAAACACACAAACAAACAAACAAACAGCACATGAAAAGCCACCATGTGAGGCAACGACCCATGCTAAATTCCTTTTCCATAACAGCTAGCATTCTGTGCACAGGGATCGTAGGACATGGTAGATGATTTTAATATGCCTTCTAAGGATGGACAATCCCAAAAGGATTGTCCATGTAACTACATCTTAAAGAGTTAGTTATCTGTGGTGAATGTGTAGATAATAAGTGGAGAGTGCTGCCTAATTATTTCTGTTGAACAATAGAAGCCGTATTACATTTCAGCTGCAGCTTAGCTTTCAATTGCGCACAATTAGAGTACATATCAGTGTTCCATTTTTCATTGCTGACAAAAACCACACATCCTAATTTAGTACCATCTGGTCTCTAGACAACAACAGCCCATATGATCAGAAGGCAGTTTCCATAGATCACTATGCACCCATCCCCATATATTGGAGGGGGGGGACAGCACTTCTAAATTCAACTCAACCTCAAATGCCTCCAAAGATCTTTGCAGAAATATTTATTTGCTCATTGACGTTTAAATGCAGCACAACAGCATGCATCACATCAGGCAGGACTATGTATAGATTTGTCTTTTGGTGTTGTTAATGGTATTTTTCATTTCATTTGGGCTTGATATGTTTACAAACTAATAAATATGATTTATAAAAAGTGCCTGTGGTTCACTAATTACTGCACATATGGCGCTTTCGTTTTGTAAAACTGGCATTTGCATTCTATTATGATTATGTCTCTGTTCACCAGCGCTAATTAGTCTGATTAGGCAGATAACTTTAACCATTATTAGAACTAGAATATTGAGAAGTTTGAATTAAAAGGAACAAAGTTCATCCTCAGTAAAGACAGGTCAACAACAGCACTTTCTGTAGAATGATAGGTGGATGGAATGGTAGATAGATGGTTAGATAGACAGACAGATACACAGTCAGACAGAAACATTTTCATGTATGGAGCTGTGCTGGAAGCATTCACGTTTAGCATCTTAGAGAAATCCAATTAAACACAGTTCCTTAGCATGAATTCATTAATCAAAGTTAATCTTTCCAATGAATACATAATTTGGAATCTGTGTCTAAAATGTTCATTAAAGGATAAACATGCTAAATACGGCGAAAAAAGTTTTTCCTATTTAGAAGTTAGTATGCCCAGTGCAAAACTTAATCTGATTTTCTTTGAGTGGAGGGGATAGATAAATCAGCCTAAAAGGCAGAATGATCCTTTATTAGATATTAACTGAACTTAACTTGCTATTTCATATAAGAGTCTGAAACTAATTGCCCAGTTCCATACTGCAACAAGCAATAAGGAAACAGAGATACCAATGAGCTGTGCATCATACTAATGTATGAAGGATAGAGTCTGGTGTCTTTCTTGTGAGAAGATCATGTTCTCCACAATTGGATCAGTTCGTACATTTCCCTGTGGAGAAGACAAGTTTCCCTTTTAGACTTGTCAGCATATCATTCACCATTGTCTCCAGTTTTGGTGGTTCTTGAAATGTGAATGGCTGTAAGCAAGACTTGGTAGTCACCTCAGTGCTCATGCCTATACATCATAGCTTGAAAAGGTTACTTTTTGCACTATTACTCCCAGCATTTTCCAGCAAGCATGGGAGTTATAGTTCAAAAAAAGAGGAACTTTTCTAAACTCTGTCTTCAGTAAAGAATGCCGGCTGCTACAGAAAGCAATGTCACTAATCAGGTCTTTACTTCAGCTTTTTGGAGTTTGTACCATGGTACAGTCTGTTTCACAAGTGCATATGTAAAAGATGAAGCATGAGCAGTATAAAAATTCATTAATTGATGATGCTTTGCCCTCTCCAGAGCAGGTGATAGCATAAAAATGCTAAACATCTAGCTAGAGACAAAATTTGACTACATAAATGCCAGCTTTAAAGGTCTCTCCAAATCGAAAGTTCTCCAGGGCTGCCCAAAATTACCACTGTGGTGAATCTGCAGATCTACAGTAACCATCTAGATAGGGGTGGGCAAAGAGCACGCCACGATCCACACTAAACCTGTGTGGAACCCAACTGCAGCCCTTGTACTTCAAGGCAACTCTTTTCCTCTACACCCCTAACTTTTCTCCATTTTTATTATGTACTTTTCTTGTTTGGAAAAAGAAAAAAGAAACCTGTTTTGGGCCTAAAAGCAGCTCAAACAGATTTTTAAAAATGGTGAAATTGTCTTCCACCCCTGCTAGAGGGATCAATTTGGGTTATATTCTTTAAAAAAAAAAAAATAGGGTGGGGGTGGCATGTGAGTGTCCAAGGTCCATGGTTGATCTTGTTGCCCATCCTGACCTAGATTGTCTTTCTATTCCCCTATCATGTGAGTCTAGTATAGTCAGTCAGGTGATCCTGGCTGATCTTAACAGATCAGGACTGGTCAAGTGTGGAGAGTCTGGGGGCCACCACTATCTCTATTTTGGAAATGGCATTTTCCAGCCATTTTGAAAAGTTCCTTTTTGGCTTTGAAGAAAAGTTATTTTGGGCACCCAAAAGGTGTAGAGGCCATCAAAATACCACTAAAATTGCCAGTTCTAAGCAATATTTTAGGCTCAAGAAAACTAATGATGGAGCAGGTCCTAGGTAACATTGGTTGCACAGCTCCCACCCTTGTTATGGATCATCATGACAAAAGCCGTCTTCAGACATTCAGCTGAATGCTCAAATAAGGACTATATTTGTGATGGGGATGTGGACATGCACATAAGTCACCCCCCTCCCCACAATCCAGAATTTAGTCATTCCTTTGTGTTGAACACGAAGGTCTGAAGTAGATTCTGTGAGTGTGTTTATCTCAGTGTGCTCACAGACATCCTGTACCAGAATTCCTGATTTATGAGAAATCACAGACATGGACTTCTCTAAGCCTATCCAGCTGAACACGTGTACAGAGTCTTCTATAGGTCTTCATGCTTAGTGGTACTGTACTTTGCTCCTCTGGGTCATAGAGATATTGGGGTGGCAAGGATTCCACACACACGCATACACACTTTTCTAAAAAACCATCCCCTCTGAAACCACCATTATATAGGAAAATATATTTGTAGCTTCCTTTAAAAATAAAGTCAAATTTTTTGGTTGTTAACAGATGTTGTTCCCTCAGAGTTGGCTACTGTTCTTGCACATTTCAAACATTTTGGTCAAAAATTGAAAAGGTAGATTTCCCAATGATAATCGAAAGGAAGCAACAAAACTTTGAATTTTCCAACACTAAGATTTAGATTTGTGCTCCAGTTAAGCAGGTGGCATGTGAGTTCCAAACCAAATGTGCCTGTTTTCCAAATCACCAGAGTCCAAACTGAATCTGCATGCCAGTACTTGACAGTGCATATCTTGACACAACATGCAAAAGGACACAGAACTCTTAGCTTCCCTTCACCTGTCATGTGCTACAAATGATATCACAGCTAGTTTTTCTAGAAATGTCATCACTCCAAACAACTGCTCTTAAGCATGGTAGGACAAAATATTCAGGAGAATATCGAGTTAATCATTACACAAAGATGTCTGTTGGCTATCTCTGTGGCAGAACACCAACAGAGAGGTCAGATCTTTACTAGCATATAATCTGAGTATGCAGTATTGTCATAGGTAGAGTGGTAACTGATTCAAAACAGCTGAAGGTCCATTGCTTTGCCAGTCTGCCAGAGATTTTCAAGGTTCTTTTTTCCCCTTGAAGTGGAGATGAACAGAATAGAGGAGGGGTTGTGATCTGCTTTGCTCTGGTGAACCCAAAGCCCACCGTGACCTCTTCTTGACCTTCTATGCATTTTACTCACAAAAAAGGCCATTCAGATACATTCCACTGGAGCTTAAAATGCCTATATTTCAATTCCAAAGGTCAACCCTCAAGCTCTCTGTTCACTCCACTATATGACCTAGTCTTTGTCTATTGCCCATTAATGTTAGTTGACTCCAACTCTCACACCCTGTCAACTGTTTACTATTTTTCTAGCTCATATAAGGGAAAGAGATAATTGAAATGATTTTGAGCTATGTGTCAGTTCTGAAGCTGATTATACCTCCAGCACTCAGTGCAGCTTTAGTGGCTCAAAACTCATTAAGTTCCTAGGATATTTTAGATTGCTATGTTAACTATATCTTAATTAGTGTATTTATCTTAAATTCCACACACAAGAGGTTTTTTTTTTCTTTTGAGGGGGAAGCATATTTAATCTATTTGTCTATCTCTAATATCATTAAATTAAGTTGCATTTCCCTCAACTCATGCATTCCAAAAACATGCCTCCCCTTTTTGCAGAAAACCTTATATTAACCCTTTGGAAAGAAAAAGTAAATAAATAGGATTTAAACCAAAAAAAAAAAAAAAAACTTACCCTGAAAACAAGTACATATACATTTGATCAGTTCCAATGATATAAAGAAGCAGCCCTTTAAAGGCACATATAGTGCTTGATGATGATGATGATGATGTTGATTTCATCATTGAGTGCTCAATGTTATCTGTGGGATTAGTGGTGCATGAAAATGCTCATGCTAGTCTCTTCTGATGTATCATCATTTTGGAGTCCATTCTCATTCCTTGATTCCAGTAGCCTCTTTCCTCCACAGATCTTGTCTGTCAGGAATATGTTGGTTTCTCCCCATCATGCTCAATTAGCTACCTTCACAACAAACATTTGGGGCTCAGATTTCCTCCATCAAACTTCTCAGCTGCTAGAAACAGGGCAGTCTGATATCTACAGTATAAGGAACTGGGCAGATAAATGCTGATTGTATCTATAGTCATTCATTTCATCACCAGCACATTTTGGGTGGTACTAGTATTAGCAGGGCTAGTGGCAGCAAGTATTGGTGGTCAAAGCAGTGGGAGGCACCTCATATTGCTGTGGTCCAGTGAGACACTCTCCTTTTGGAACCACAGGCTGCTGTAGAGTGGCAGCAATAGCTGCAATTGTAGTACGAGCGCAAGCAGGGAAGCACGTTCAATGGCATAGTAGGGCATCTGGAGATTGACAAGGCACAACTATAGATGGATGGTGCTTTCCAATATTAGTCTTCAGGTGGTGACTGCATTTTAAAACAGTCCAAAATAGATTTCTCACTGACAATATAATTGTGATTTTTGCGTGCATTGATATCAATTGCCCTGGCAGCTTCGTTATAGGTGATCACATAAGCTAAGACCATTTTCTAGTTGTTGGCCTAGTGCTGAGCAGGCCCCAAGTTGTCTAAATCTACATATAGGAATGCAACACAAAACTCTTCAGAGGAAAAGGCCACAACTTTATTGGTTACAGCAGCAATCCCTGGCCTGGATTTGGGGAATGGATTGTGTGCATTGAAAGTCCCAAATGCCTCCAGATGTCCGCCACTGACCCCTTCAGTGGCTGCTGAAGGTTCCACCAGGAACTGCTGTCATCTGGAGACCACATGGGCGTTCATCACTCCATGACTCCCTGCAACCTGAGGGCAGGGCTGGGCCATCACTCTCCCCCCCCCCCCCCAAGCTAGGCTAGACCAGGCCCTGCCCCGGCTATCCTTACGGGGATTCCTTCAACAACCCGGGCAAACAGTCCATTTCAATGATACTCTATTCAGACAAAATACTTGGTTAACCTGTGCTAAACACCATGCAATACTGAGCTAGGTACCTGGGGAAACAAGTCTTGAGACTTGCATGGATATTCTAGCGTGCAATGTAATTAACAGATTGTTACACGCAAACTTGTGTAGCATCCTTTATTTTTAAATCATTGCAAGCTGTGCTTTCTTAATTGTTTGCAATTTTGTTATTCGTTTATTACAGCATTTACAAATGGTGGATAATATGTTGGCTCTGATTGTTTTGCCCCAAATCGGAGTTGTTGTTATACATTTGTGCATCTCATTTCTTTCTACCATAAAATGCCTGTGATTGTTCTCTTGATAAACTAATAATCTCCAGTTAGCTGAGATGCATGAAAAATCTTAAAATAAGCTATTCTAAGTACAGCACAGCATGCCTGAGCAATCCTAAAATAACAAAGTTCTGAGTGCTGCCCAGCATGCCGAAACAGCCCTCCAATAATAAACCACTGTGTGCAGCTCACCATGCAGAAGCAATCCTAGAATTAAACTGTTAAATTAAAACCTAGAATTCACAATGTGATGGAGGGAAGAAATATGAACAGTGAACACATTTGTTTAGAGACTCTGTATTGTTTTCATGTTAGGTTTTGATTTAAAAAAAGAAAAGGAAAAGAAAATGGATAATCAGTGAGCAAAAGCTGTTTCATTTGTCCTGGGTTCCATGTTTTCACCCAGTGGCTTCATAGGAATTTAACTAGGACATTTTCAGTGAGCTGAATCCAGACTTCTTCTTGTACAACTCAGGGACTGATATCCATTGAATGTTCCCAGAGAAGTAGAGAGAGTGGTGTTTCCTGGACTGACTCTCTGTGGGGAAGTGCTCGAACAGCCTGCATGGTGGGACATGACTGGCTATTTCACTTCATTTCTCCTCCATCCCACCCCCAGCATCTGATTTAGGCCTGTAGATACCTTTTGTCAAATAAAATAATACAGAATGGTCACATACACCCAGAAGCTATTATAAGCAATTTTGGGTCAAATATGGGAAGAAGTGCATTGTATGGGATTGAAGGGGCCGGGGCAGCAGAATGAACACTAATGGCCATATGCATCCCATGGACCACGCTCTTCCCAGGTCTGCTAACATGCGCTGGATTATGGAGAAAGCCAGAGAGTTCCAGAAAAACATCTACTTCTGCTTCATTGACTACGCAAAAGCCTTTGACTGTGTCAACCACAACAAACTATGGCAAGTTCTTAAAGAAATGGGAGTGCCTGACCACCTTATCTACCTCCTGAGAAATCTCTATGTGGGACAGGAAGCAACAGTTAGAACTAGATATGGAACAACTGATTGGTTCAAAATTGGGAAAGGAGTACGACAAGGCTGTATATTGTCTCCCTGCTTATTTAACTTATATGCAGAATACATCATGCGAAAGGCCGGACTGGATGAATCCCAAGCCGGAATTAAGATTGCCGGAAGAAATATCAACAACCTCAGATATGCAGATGATACCACTCTGATGGCAGAAAGTGAGGAGGAATTAAAGAACCTCTTAATGAGGGTGAAAGAGGAGAGCGCAAAAAATGGTCTGAAGCTCAACATCAAAAAAACTAAGATCATGGCCACTGGTCCCATCACCTCCTGGCAAAGAGAAGGGGAAGATATGGAGGCAGTGACAGATTTGACTTTCTTGGGCTCCATGATCACTGCAGATGGTGACAGCAGCCACGAAATTAAAAGACGCCTGCTTCTTGGGAGGAAAGCGATGAGAAACCTAGACAGCATCTTAAAAAGCAGAGACATCACCTTGCCGACAAAGGTCCGCATAGTCAAAGCTATGGTTTTTCCAGTAGCGATGTATGGAAGTGAGAGCTGGACCATAAAGAAGGCTGACTGCCGAAGAATTGATGCTTTTGAATTGTGGTGCTGGAGGAGACGACAGATCCTGAAGCTGAGGCTCCAATACTTTGGCCATCTCATGAGAAGAGAAAACTCCCTGGAAAAGACCCTAATGTTGGGAAAGTGTGAAGGCAAGAGGAGAAGGGGACGACAGAGAACAAGATGGTTGGACAGTGTCATCGAAGCTACCAACATGAATTTGACCCAACTCCGGGAGGCAGTGGAAGACAGGAGGGCCTGGCGTGCTCTGGTCCATGGGGTCACGAAGAGTCGGACACGACTTAACGACTAAACAACAACAAGGTATCTTATTAATTAATTATAATTAATGATTCTCTGTGTGGTGTAGTGGACAGAGCGATGGACCAGGACTCTGGAGAATAGGGTTAGGATCCCTTCCTGCTCAGCCATGGAAACTAACTGGGGGAGTGGAACTGGTAAAACTACTCTTTAAATATCTCATGTACCTTGAAAGCCCTAGTAGGATCAGTATAGGTCAGTTCCAACTTGATATATATCTCCCTCCCTCCCTCCCTCCCTCTCTCTCTCTCTTTCTCTCTCTCTCTCTCTCACACACACACACACACACCTTATTTATTCTCAAGAGTCCTAAATATTCTCCACATTCGTGCAAGTAAAGAACTGACATGTCCCAAATCACTTATGGAGCAAGCCTATATACACTTAGAAGTGGGGGGGGGGGGGAGTCCTAAGAAACTCAGTAGAACTTACTTCAGACTTGGTCTAGGTGTATATAACTTTTCTCTTAGTCAGTTTCCACGGATTGCAGGGGTGGTGGTGGTTGCCTGACAGTGGAGCTTGTGCGTATCTACTCTAAGGTAGATCATCTTGTGTTGAATAAGATTTAACTTGCTGGTAACTGGGTTCAAAATTGCAGCCAAGATTTCTCTGCACTCCTCCCTGCTGTATTTTACTTCCAAGAACAGTAATGATATATCACCACATTGATTGTTGTGTAGAAAGTAACAGAAAGCTGAAAGCTTGACAAGACACTAAAAATGATGAAAATGTAATTGTTAATACAAAATCTTTATTTCCATATGTTCAGGGAATGGCAAGTTTATCAGACAGCATAATCGACTTAGCAAAAACACCTGCTCAAGGAAGTGAAATAAGGGGAAGGAGGGAGAAAACACTTAGGTTTAGAAGATAATGAGATATTAATTTGATGGAATGTCTGATAAAAAATAAGCTGATAAGGGAAAGGTGTGGTGAAGAGGCACTGGAAGGCAGCCTATTAAGATTACTGATAGCAGACACCTAGTGGTAGCCTGGTGTAAGTATAAATAGCTCTATATTTTCTTAGAACAAAACTGCTTCATTGGGTAGATAGCAGCTTTCTAGTAGTTAAGGCATTTAAGCTATGTTGACATTTTAAAACATCCTTTTGTATAAATTCACATTCCTGAAAATAAAATGTGTCTGTGTTCATCTATTTGAATGCATGCAGGGAGTCAGGAAGAAATACGCACAGCGTAGTTTAGAATATTTATTTTTCTTTTTTGTGTTTCTGTTTTCTTTGCCTCCTTGTAGTATTTATACTCCAGGTAGTAACCCAAAGTTCCTGAGGTGGCTTATGTTATATTTAAAATATAGTGAAGCAGACAAACATTTCTAGAAAAGCCAAAGTATATACAAGTACCCCCACTTCCCCACCCCCACCTCTAATAAGAGTCTGAGAACTCTCAGTCTCAGTTTTTTTTTCATTTCTTTCATATACACCCACATTTTCTTCCCATCTTTTGTTCAAGGTCAGTTTTTTCCATGACATTCTAATTCATCTATGTTTTGCATAGGCTTTATAGCTGAACAGTAGTGCAGTTATGCTATTGTGCAGCAGAGCAAATCAAAATTCTGCAAGGAAATTCTAAAAATGGGGGCAGCCCAAACAAAAAAGTTTAACTTTGAAACTGGACTTCAGACAGGCACCAAATTTGGCACAGATGTCACAGACTGTAGCGCTCTTGTTCTGTGCCATGTTTGGGGAAGTTTGGGTAACTAGTTTTCAAGTTATGACTTAACAAAAGTAAAACTGTTTTACCCTCCCCTGTGCAGAGACAAGGGACCCTAAATGCCCCCCAATTTAAAATAACCCATACAAATTGAAAATACCAGTCTTGCTTATCTTTAAAAAGAATAGTTAGTCTCATCTGCTTTTTTTTTATTTGGAAAAAATCCAGGCTGCATTGGCTGAAATATAGATCCTTAAAGAAGGTCTTTTAAAAGGGGGAAACAACCACTTGTTAAAAGACTGAGCATGTGTGGAACAGGGTTACCAGCAAGAGTGTTCCCAAGTAGATACATTGTTGTAGCTTTCTGGCCCAGAATGGTAGATGTTTGGAGGGCAATGAAATGTCACAGAAACAGTCAAAATACAGTTTGATTTTTTTTCAAGAGTCACAAAACTTGCTTTTAAGAAAATAATGGAGTAAGAGTCCCCCAGAAAGGGACATTTGCCATGTATCTCCAGAGAATTGGCATACAAGTTTGTAAGGCATATTCAAAGTATTTCTGCAATACAAAAGCACAGAAAAGTTGTGTTCATCCCTGTCATGAGTGCTTTCACTAAACATTCTCTCAAGATTCTGAGGCTGGTCTGCTGCAATTTGAACTTTTGACTCTTTGTGAATGGAAGAGAGCACAAGAGGGTATCTTATAGACAATCTTGACTAGTGCCATTGGTGTTGTCAACATTCAGGCTGCCCTTTGCAATGTAAAGCTTAGCATCCTTTTTCCTGCTGGCAATGCAGCAATATTGTGCAGCAATATTGGGCAATTTTCTGACATTTTGAATCATGAATGCAGAAGCACAATATCTCACATTCACAAACCAGAGGTTTTCGAAGAACTGAATGTTTCCTCATGTGCACATCTTCACCATTAATTTCATGGTCAGCTCCAGGCACTCCTGGAGGAAACTGATGCCCTTGATCCATTCCAGTCGGGCTTCAGGCTGCGGCATGGTATGGAAACAGCATTGGTCGCCCTGCAGGATGACCTCTTGAGGGAGGCCGACGAGGGCAATATGTCCTTGTTGGTCCTCCTCGATATCTCAGTGGCCTTTGACACCATCAACCATGGTATCCTCCTGGGGTGGCTCTCTGAGTTGGGAATCGGTGGCCTCGCTTCGGCGTGGCTCCATTTCTTCTTGGAAGACTGTCCCCAGAGAGTGCAGCTTGGCGAGATGACTTCCACCCTGTGGATCCTCAATTGTGGGGTTCCGCAGGGGTCGATCATCTCACCAATGCTATTTAATATTTATATGAGGCCGCTGGGTGAGGTCATCCGGAGTTGTGGGGTCCAATGCCATCAGTACGCTGATGACACCCAGCTCTACCTCTCCTTTTTTCCAACTGCAGTGGATGCTATTCTGACCCTTCAACGTTGCTTGGGGACCGTCCTGGGGTGGATGAGGGCAAATGGACTGAGGTTGAATCTGGAGAAGACGGAAATCTTGTGCATGGGTGGCCCTGGTGTCAGTGGTTTGGGAAACTCCCTCTCTTTCGGGGGAGTGACTCTTCTCACTGAGAATGAGGTTCGCAACTTGGGCATCTGCCTGGACCTGGATCTCACCATGGAAACCCAGGTGACATCTGTGGTCTGGGCAGCCCATTTCCATCTTCGGAGGATTGCCCAGCTGCGTCCCTATCTAGACACAGGGGCACTCATGACACTGATTCATGCACTCATAATCTCAAGAATAGACTACTGCAGTGCTCTCTACGTGGGACTACCCTTGAGGTTGATGTGGAGACTTCAACTGGTCCAAAGTTCGGCAGCCAGATTAATAACTGGGGTGAAGAAATTCCAGCACATCTCCCCCACTCTGCCTGCACTTCATTGGCTACCAGTACCACCACCTTTGGTCTGCTAAGCAATCATGCCAGTTATGAACAGGGATGAGGAATTGTGGCCCTTCAGATGGTTTTGACCTATAGTTACCATCATTTCTGGCCAGTGTAGCCAGTGGTGAGACATAATGGGAGATGTAGCCTAAGAAACTTGTGGAGGGTTACAGTTGCCCACACCGGGGGTAGACAGAGACTGCTAGAGTTGCCATATCTAAGGGTGCTGGCTGATGTCTCTCCCAGATCCTTTGCATTACAGTAGTTGTTCTTTCCCTCTTTCTTTTATTCCTTCCTTTCTTTTGAAAAATAGACATGTTTTATTCTTATAATAGATAGCAGTATTCCAAAAGTAGCAAAATCCATAAATTACAGAAACAAAACTAATCTGAAAGACACATTACATAGCCCTCCTTTTAATTAATTAATAAATAAAGTCTGTGAGAAGAAATACCCCCATATAATCACACTTGGACATAGTTTGCAGGATTCAGAAAAACATTGACCTAAATACTCATTATAAGTGATCATTCAAAAGGCAAGCAACTGTCGCTGGTGGAGATGTAGAAATGTCTCACAAAGTTGCATGTGAAATAAAAGGAAACTAAGCATCCGTGGAGGTGTTCTGAGCATCAGGCACTTTCCTGGCCACTTTCTAGATTTTCCATGATACCAGTTACCCCTACTTTTAATGAATGATTCATGATGGATTTGATTGACTTGCTGCTTAATTATTTTAAATAAATAAATAAATAAATAAATAACAAGAATTTTTTTAAACCTTTCTTAGCCTTTTAGTATATCATGGAATACTGTGAACTAGTATGCTGCAAAGTATCCATTTCTGTAATATAATACATGCCATCAAGTTGCATCTTGACTTATGGCAACCCTAGTAGGGCTTTCAAAGCATGTGAAATATTTAAGGAATGATTCTACCATGCACACACAAACTCAGACACATCCCATGAGTTTCTAAGGCCAAGTGAGGATTTGAACCCAGCTCTCTTGAGTCCTAGTCTGACACCAATCACTACATTGTGCCAGCTGTCACACTGCGACATATTCATATTAAGAATTTGAAATACGATATCTTTCTGATGACGTCTAATTAATGCTAATAATAACCATCAGATCACATTTGAATTATTGTTATTCATTAGCCTTATTTTTTTAAAAAGATGCTTTCCACCCTTTTCATGTGTGTGTGACACATCCATTCATTTAAATCATGGCCTCTTTTTTCTGGTTCAAGTGAAAGATCTCTTATAAACACATCTCATCCCAACATCCAAGTGGTTAGATTTCAGATCAATGTATTGACTGCCAAGTCAGAATTTTGGTTGAAAAATATCAGGTGGTTGATTATTGCCATGCAAATCCTACACCTGGAAACCCAGGTGACATCTGTGGGCTTCTGCATCGACTTCAAGGTTATGATGATAACAGTCAAAGCCCTAAACGGTTTAGGACCTCAGTACCTATCAGAACACCTGCTCTTAGGCAGATCTGTCCGTAATACCCGTTCTTCACAGGCAAGGCGGTTGAGGGCCTTGACCCCGAAGGAGACTTGGAGGGAAAGAACAAAAAACGGGCCTTCTCAACAGTCGCCCCCCACCTATGGAACAACCTGCCCATTGAGATCCGCCTGGCACCTTTGCTGGATGGGTTCAAATGAGCATTGAAGACTTGGCTCTTCTGCCAGGCTTTCCCTGAGTATTAGGTTTTTCAGATCTCTGCCTCCCTTTTACCATCCTTTTTGCCATCCTTTCCATCATCCTTTTTACCACCTTCATTGCCATCTGTTTTAATTTATCCTGCTGGTTTTAATTTTTATATTGTTGAATGTATGTATTAATTTATTTTTTATCCTGTTTTGATATTGTACTATTTATCTTGTTGTTAGCCACCCAGAGTGGCCTGGTTGCCAGATGGTGCAGGGTATAAATCCAATAAATAAATAAACAAGTTTTCAACTGCATTGCATTTTAACTGATTGCATTTTTTAAAATTAATGTACACATGGTTGTATGCCTATTTTATTTCACAGATGCTGGAATTTGCAAGGCAAGGTCTTAAGAGGTGTGAAATGGATAGCATCACTGAGAATCTCAACTCCAGTTAAATTCTTTTCCACCTCTACTCTCCACATGTTCAGATGTTCCAACTGGCAATTTTGCTCCTTAATCTTTGGGCCACAGTGAGTCTCACAGGAAATGACTCCTGCCCACCTTGCGCAGCTTGGTTTACATACCACTGCTGGAGCAGCCAGGAGCTGATCCCTAATAGAATGAGACGTTCTCATGTGGGATGAAGCTACCACTGCTTCCTTTCTTTTTCCTGGCTTTTGACGAAACATGCTAAGAGGTGTTGGAAAAGGTACTGGATGAGCCTGTTGAGTGTATTGATAAGCTATCCCTATCATACAGTCCTAAACTGTTCCATCTTGTATTTTGCTGTTGTTAGAGGAGATGGCTGCCAAGCGTAGACAGATGTTAGCCCCTCATAGGACAGGGCTTCGTTATTTGTTGAGGGTTGTCCTTTAGTGGATCCAAGCTGTGTGTTTTTAACCACTGCATAAAAAACAGAAGTCAGGAGTTGAATGTTTTCCCCATTGCTCTATGTTTAGCTTGTAATATTCCATCTGTTAGTTTCTGATTTCAGCACAGCTACTAAAAGCAGAGTTTTTACTCATGAAAGACATAGCAGCCTTAGATTCTGGAGTTAATGAACTTGTACAGTTTTCATATGTGGATTGAAAACTATGATTATGTTGTCTGCAATTGAACATTCTTGTAGTGTTTTGCCCTTTCTCCTTTTATTTTGAACTAGCTATGTTATCGTAACACTCTTACTTTTTTTTTTGTAATGGCAGTCTCATAGACAAAACATACATGTGAAAGAATGACTATTTATGAGGCATAATACTTCAAAATCCTAGTTTCAGTGTTTCCCTAAACAAAACACATCGATGCAAAAATATCTAGAGCATTTAACAGAGGTGTGCAATTGATAACATGAAAGGAAGGGCTATGAGGTATTATTGGATCAAACTTGAACAACCTGGACAATTTTGCACATATATCCTTTGCTGAGGGTTAGAAAAAAATGCAACAGAAGTCCACTTATGGGTTTTCTATATGCTAAATTTCCAGTTTACAAAAATGTGATGTAGGTTTACATGAAAGAAACATGAAAGAAACATTGCAAAGATGTGGCAGAATATTCAGAAATTAGAGGCATGTAAATATACACATAGATTAGCCCACTCACTCCCTTTTCAGATCATTTCCCTTGATTATTGTACCCTGCAGTATTTGCATTGTTTCATCAACTTGACAAAGAGATATAACTGTGCAAAGTTCACATATTTGTGTTGCCACCTGCAAAATGAACATTTGGCATGAGGGCGCCAATGACAAGAGGCACATTTTCATTGCTGTCAGTCTTCTAACCCCATTTCTTGATGGACCTTTCTTTTCTTCTCTTTTCTTCTGTTTGGTTGCTCTTTAATGACCCACAGTCTCTGACGATCACCTCCAAATTGGCTTTGTGGAGAATTCTTATCACATGATTTTGTTCAATGTGTGGGTTTGTTTGAATGAATGCACCCATGGAGAACACTAAGGCACTACAGAATAATTGCATGCAAGGCAGCAATTGTATTTCTGATTCTGTTCTGCTCAAAGCCACAATTGCCAACAACCCCACAATTAGAAATGGGGGTTGGACAGAGGGGGAGGACTTAGCAGCTCTCTCTTCCATCTTTTCTGTTTCTCTCGGTATTTTTACAGGGAGCTACATTCTGCCTTTCTTGTGTGTGATTATATAAACTCTCTCACACACACTCACACACGCACACGCACACACACAAAGATGCAGGACAGCTCTTGACAAGTACAGCAAAACTGGGAAGTAGTGAGATATTTTAATATCCCAGAGTTACCGTTTGGCAACCAAATCACTACAAAGGGGAGAGAGAAGGAGGTTAAAGCCTATCTGATTTTAACTGTTGTTTGTGTGACTCAAATACTTATGTTTAATTTTGTCTATGGATTGGAAAAAGTTAATTTCAAGCCTTGTTTCTCTTGCTAGCAGCAACAACCTTTTAAACTGAGTATTACTGGTGAACCATACCGAGGTGGTTAAAGAAAATGTGTTTCAGTTCCACCATGCAGTTGTTTGGATGACAATTATGGCAGCTGAAGTTTAATCATAGTGTTTGATAGCTCATTTTCTCAATGTCAACATGAGGCGCTGTGTGTGTGTGTGCTTAAAAAAATGAATTCTTTCATTTGATAAGCTGGCTCTAAAGCACGGGGCTCGTTCAATAGGAAATCTTTCACAAGGTTTCAACGTGCATATTTCCTACCCCCCTTTTGCTCTCCCCCACCCCTGCCCTCCCCATTTCTGCTTCCCCCCCCTCCCCTCTGAAAGCCACCCAAGAAGAGATTAATCACGAGGGGGAAACTCAGCTTCACCCTCTAGCTGCAGGTCGCAATTTTTATTTGTATGGAATTGGCTTTTGGAAAGCTGAAGGCTGCCTGAGGGCAGGGACCTGATATAAGAAGAACCTGAGAATGAAGCAGGAGGGATTGATTAGGCTACTTCATATCCCACACTCCATAAGCACACTCCAACCGCAATCTAACACACCGCTGAGCTGAATAGACAAGAGAAATTGGATTCCTTCCTAATATTTAACCTTCAAGTCAGCTCTAACAGTTGTTGATATGTTGTTCTACTAGCAAGTAACAGAGTGGCTTTTCTTTTTTTACTCTTCCTCTTCTTTTATTCCAGCTTCTCACACATGCAGAAACCCACACTTCTCTGTAATTTCAGAAGTTCGAAACATTTTTTAGATATTTACATACAATATGTCCCATGAGCTCTACCCACCCCATTTCAGAAGTTTTGCTTCCTTTACTGGATTCAGGATTGAAATTCTGGAAAGATCATACAGGCATAAGAAAAAGAAACATTTTAAAAACTGCCCGGTTTTTTCCCCTTCCTTCCTTCCTTCCTTCCTTCCTTCCTTCCTTCCTTCCTTCCTTCCTTCCTTCCTTTTCTCCTCCTCCTCCTCCTCCTCCTCCCTTCAAGGTCTTTTTGTCTCTTAAGATTTAACCAATTCATTATTGTCAGAATTGTTTTTATTGAATGTAAGAAGCCTGTTGTTGTTGGATGTTTTAAAAACAATTTAGAATATAGGGAGGTTCCCCCCCCCAATGTGTGTCATTTTGACAAATATCTAAGAATAAATGGGATTTTGTTTTTGTTTTTACTTTTACAGGTAGGCTATATTACAATATTAATAGTTCAGCTCCAAATATCATGCTAGCCTAGAGAGGCAATTGGAAATGGACAGATGACTGGGTAAATGTATATTATTTTAGCTTTCCAATCCTCGAGAGCCAGTAGGTGGGATACTATAAATGATATCTTAAATATACATAACATCTGTTATTTATGTTGGCATTATTATTCCACAACTGGAACTGGGCAAAGGTTTTTGACTTAACTTCCCTTATCAAAAATGGTGAAAAACTGCAAAGGATCATGTTGAGAAGTTGGATTAATTTATCTTGGACTTTTGGTCCATAAGCACCTGGAGGATGATCAAAGGATATAACATAGAAGAGAGTTCCCAGCATAAATGATTTGTGACTGGAACACGAAGACATTCTGGAGTGTGTTATTGGTAAAGGAGTTTCCTGCTAGGATCATGAGCCACCAATGATTCCCACCTTATTTATAGAACTAGCAATGTTGCTGCCCAATGTGCAGTGGATAGAGTGACAGACTAGGACTCGGGAGACTCGAGTTTGAATCCTTTCTCTGCCATTGAAACCATAGAGGAGGCAGTAGGTAAGAACAGGTAAATCCACTCTTTAAATTTTTCTCTTGCCCTGAAAGTCCTATTAGGGTCACTGCAAGTTGGTTTTGGCCTGATGGCATGTAACATATACAATGTGAGTTCTACAGCCACACCCATTATAATATTAAAATAGGGCATGACATGCCTTCCAGTGCCTTTTTTAGGAAGAAAAATTGCATAGGACATTACCTGATATGCAGAAACATACTGTGCAAAATTATCACTATGAAGGACCTCAAATGCTCCCCAAAAGCTGATCCATCCTGATTATTCTGTGCAAAGCATGTGATCTATTTTGTTGACCAATCCCCCATACTCTAAAGCTGAAAAGATAAATATATGCCAACCTTATTTCACTGGTCAGAACATCTTGCTACTTTATGGATGGGCATGTATTTTTTAGATACCAAATTCAAGCAGATATTTTTTATGTCTAGCTCATCATTATATATATATATATTCCCTCCTTTTTGAGGTGGGAATGGGGATAAGTCAACTTGATATGCACACAGTCTTGCAAGTCCAGCTGGCCAACTGCCCCTTGAACAGAGCTTGAAAAGTCACTTTTTTTGATGGGTGACAACTACCAGAATGCCACTGGTAGCATGGCCACTGGCCACGTTGCCTCGGGAATTCAGTGAACTTGGGTCAAAAACAGTTATTTCTCCAAGCACTCCCTGGGAACCCCAAAGTAACTTTTCGTCCTGCTCTTCTGTAATGCAGAGCCCAAACTGCATTATTATGTGAAATCCAACAGGGCAAATATGACACAAATAGTTACTCATTCAAGGGAAAAAAAATGTAATTTGGAAGTAAACAAAAAATGTTCATTTATAAATTACTTTGAGTTTCATAATTAAATATTTCGGTGCACAAGGCTTTCCGTGCTGTTCTGCATGACAATCTTGTAATTAAGCAAAAGAAATGTGGGCTAAAGAGCGCTACCAGAAGGTGAATGCACAAGCAACGAAAAAAGCAATGAGCAAAGAGTAAATATTAATGGCCTGGCATCAGACTGGAAGGAGAGATCACATACAAGCGGAGTTCTGCAGGAAGCCCTTTGCCAATATCTGTCTCTACCATGGAGTAGATGCATCATGCCTTCTACTCCCAGAGTTCAGTCTGCTGAGGTTTATTGAGCAAAAATGGCAAAGGTTTCAGCAGGGGTTGGGGATCCCCAAGATACACATTGGTATAAAGCCTCTTTAACACCAAGGTGGAGGTATTTTAATCTTGCGAAATAAAGTGAAACTACATGTGCATGCGAAAACATAGAAGGAGATGGAGGAGGAATACAAAAGTCATAGCAAGGGATGAGATGGGGGTGCTGGGAAAGGAAAAGGGGAACAGGGCCAATGAAAGCAGAAAAGGTTCCTTTCTCCTCTGTGGCACAGAGCAAAGAGGAGAAAGGAACAGAGAAAGGAACTGGCTGTCAAGCCAAGGAATAGAGTGACTGATGGATCAGGGTTAGGGTTAGGGTTAACCATACCCCCCACACACACACCTTTGGCCTGCTAAGCAATCATGCCAGTTATGAACAGGGATGAGGAATTGTGGCCCTTCAGATGGTTTTGACCTATAGTTACCATCATTTCTGGCCAGTGTAGCCAGTGGTGAGCCATAATGGGAGATGTAGCCTAAGAAACTTGTGGAGGGTTACAGTTGCCCACACCGGGGGTAGACAGAGACTGCTAGAGTTGCCATATCTAAGGGTGCTGGCTGATGTCTCTCCCAGATCCTTTGCATTACAGTAGTTGTTCTTTCCCTCTTTCTTTTATTCCTTCCTTTCTTTTGAAAAATAGACATGTCTTATTCTTATAATACACAGCAGTATTCCAAAAGTAGCAAAATCCATAAATTACAGAAACAAAACTAATCTGAAAGACACATTACATAGCCCTCCTTTTAATTAATTAATAAATAAAGTCTGTGAGAAGAAATACCACCATATAATCACACTTGGACATAGTTTGCAGGATTCAGAAAAACATTGACTTAAATATTCATTATAAGTGATCATTCAAAAGGCAAGCATCTGTCGCTGGTGGAGATGTAGAAATGTCTCACAAAGTTGCATGTGAAATAAAAGGAAACTAAGCATCCGTGGAGGCGTTGTGAGCATCAGGCACTTTCCTGGCCACTTTCTAGATTTTCCATGATACCAGTTACCCCTACTTTTAATGAATGATTCGTGATGGATTTGATTGACTTGCTGCTTAATTATTTTAAATAAATAAATAAATAAATAACAAGAATTTTTTTAAACCTTTCTTAGCCTTTTAGTATATCATGGAATACTGTGAACTAGTATGCTGCAAAGTATCCATTTCTGTAATATAATACATGCCATCAAGTTGCATCTTGACTTATGGCAACCCTAGTAGGGCTTTCAAAGCATGTGAAATATTTAAGGAATGATTCTACCATGCACACACAAACTCAGACACATCCCATGAGTTTCTAAGGCCAAGTGAGGATTTGAACCCAGCTCTCTTGAGTCCTAGTCTGACACCAATCACTACATTGCGCCAGCTGTCACACTGCGACATATCCATATTAAGAATTTGAAATACAATATCTTTCTGATGATGTCTAATTAATGCTAATAATAATCATCAGATCACATTTGAATTATTGTTATTCATTAGCCTTATTTTTTTAAAAAAGATGCTTTCCACCCTTTTCATGTGTGTGTGACACATCCATTCATTTAAATCATGGCCTCTTTTTTCTGGTTCAAGTGAAAGATCTCTTATAAACACATCTCATCCCAACATCCAAGTGGTTAGATTTCAGATCAATGTATTGACTGCCAAGTCAGAATCTTGGTTGAAAAATATCAGGTGGTTGATTATTGCCATGCAAATACTACACAGTCTATTTCAGTTAGTCTTTCCACATAGGAAGCCATACGATGCCCAGAATGCATCTACATTTTGGCTGATTCCCATTAAACCAAAAATAAGATAAAATAAAAATCAGAATGCCACATAACATTGATAGATACAAAACATAAGTTCTTTTGATATACCTTGTTGTTACCACAACATATACAACATAGTGGGAAAGAGCAGCATTAGACATAGCACAAATTCACCTTTGAACTATGTGCTGTTCCTCTTGCACCCCTTTGTGAGGCTCCATAACTATAAGAGTAGCTAGAAATGTCAAGACTAGGAAAGTCTTGACATTTTCACTCACAGGGTTTTCTTCATAAGGTATCACAGTTGCATTTTTATTACTGCAAAAAAGACACAGTTACAAGTAACTGTGTATATCAGTTACTTCTGTTTCTGGGCTAAAATATATACGCCCTGACACTATGTCCCATATGATCCTTGGATCTTTGGTAGCTGCTGGAAATTTGAAATGATAATGAAGACCTTTCTCTGCTCATGACAGGACAAATCTGTTGTACAAGTTCTCCCATGCTCAGGATCAGGATTATTTGCATTCTACTGCACAGTAATCTAAATGTGCCACAGTGGTAGTCTTCTGGTGAGACAGAGTGGAGAGTGATGGTGTTTAACAGTGAGTAGCCACCTTGAGTCCTCTTATGGGGAGAAAGGCTTATAAATGATAAGTAAGTAAGTAAGTAAGTAAGTAAGTAAGTAAGTAAGACAGACACAAGCTTGCTGTGGCCAGAGAATGGATTTCTACCAACTGGTCATTTGCTGTTTGTGTGTAAAGTCTTTGTGCCCTGTGCAAGGTAGATTGGAAAGTAGACTTGATTCCTCCTCAACTTCTTTTTATAATAGTGAATATTGGTTTTGTCACATAACCCCTGTTTGCCTCTTTGTAGAAGAATCTCTTCCTTTCAACTTGGCCTTGTACAGTTGTATAATTTTGGTCAAATTTCACACTTTGAAAAGTGACAGGCTATATAAGCTTGTTTCGCTGGCTTAGAGGCAGATTGCTCCTGGTTTACTTACAATTCTGATCTTACTGTCCATCATGGCAGAATATGATTAAAGCCCCTGTAAAGTTGGTAATCCCAGTACTTATGCAGTGTTACGCAGTAATACTTCTTGACCAGTGTATGCAGGGAGATTTGGTTATTATAGAGAGGAGTTATAATAAGAAATATGACTGCAAAAGCAAAGTAGTCAGTTGAAATTGGTCTATAATTAAATGCTTAGAAAATTCTGTGCTTAGCTCATTTTAAAATCAAGTGCTTCTTTGTAGCAATTTCCTTTCTTTAATTACAATTTCCTGTCTACTTTGACATTTACAATGCAATCTTAGGGGACATGTTTGTGATTTATTATTCTTGCTCCGATCAGGATATCACTCTACAGAAATGAGTTTATAAAATAAGAGCTCAAATTATTATGGCCTTTGACCAATAAAGCTGGCTCGTAATTTCAGGCCTGAGAAAAGATTAACATTTTTGACAATCAAATATGGGAAAACCAGTGGGGGACAATTTTGGATACAATTTCAATTTTCTGAAACACTGTATATTTTAAATAAGAAATAACTGAAATAGTTATGTGGGAAATAAATTGCAGTTGAAAGAACTATGACGAATTGCAAAGAAAACTAGGAAAAGAACTTCAAGCTTTGTTTGGCTCCTTTTAAACTGAAACGGGAACTGCTAAATCAACATTACTAGGAAATTATCTAAAGGAAGAGCTATCTTCGGACCTTTGCTCTCTACTTTGTTGCATGGCTGGCCTTAGCAATTAATAACACAGACAGTACTGAATCCTGTTGAGTCAAAGCCCTTGAATTTCCATCTTCAAGTTCCTTAGGAAGTTCATGACAGCTGGGGCTAAAGGCTTTTGTAAGCAAAGCAGGAGAGGGCTGAATCTTTAGCATAAACCCTAACACGTCTAAAGAAGTGGGGAGGTGCTTTTCCCATCAGTCCACATTCCAATAGAGAAATCTGGATTTAAAAAAAATCTCTCACACTCACTGTACTATGCATTAAAATATGATGAATGGAACTTCAAAAGCAAATCTTTTGAAAATAAGGTAATATCAACACACATGGTTTTCCTCTTTTTATTTTTTATTTACATTCACCCCCTGTGGTCAACTTGTGACACAGGCCATGAGAATTTGCTGAGGCCCCACACCCCTGGGTATGCCAAAAAGTCAGACCTATGTTGTTCCTCTCACATGCCTTCTTCCCATGTCTTTGGACTACAGGCAAAACTACGCAAAGTCTACGAGCATGCTGCACCAAAGGTGTACATGCTGGTGTGCCATTCTGTTACACAAAGGTGTAACAGAATGGCACACCAACGGTTGCTTAAAAGGGATTTGCTTTGTGCCATACATGCTGAAAAATCGACTTACCATGACATTAGCCCTTAAATATTTAAGTATCACACACAAAACCAATTTAATGCATATTTTACCATACATAGTTAAGACACAGTGGACTAAATCTAACTGCTATTTCCAGCCAGAATAAACCCATTGAATAAATGGCATTTGTTAAGCCAATGCTTGCATAAATACTGATGATTCAATGAGTCTACTCTTGCTGGGACTAATAATTGGATTTAGTCCAATGGGTTTCACCACAGAAAGAGAGTTCACCAGAGAGTTCTTAAAGTTGATGCCTAATGAAGCAAATTTATCATTCTCTTGAAGGTGGCCAGGTCTGTGGTCAAATCACTCCAGCATTACAATTTGGTCACATCGGGGCTCTAGAACATTGGTTCTCAAACCAGGGTCCCCAGATGTTCTTGGACTGCAATTCCCAGAAGCCTTCACCATTTGCTGTGCTGGCCAGGATTTCTGGGAGCTGCCGTCAAAGAACATCTGGGGACCCAAGTTTGAGAACCACTGCTCTAGAGAGAAGAAGCATGTGCACGTTTGGGAGTAGATTAAGTGGGAACAGGACAACCAGAAAAATAATAGCAGTCTGTCTGTGCATGTATGTTGAGCTTCTAAATGAATCGCACTCACCTTGCAAACAATGCTAAAATAATGGCAGCAGATGAAGTTCTAAAATACTAGTCAGAAGCAATCTAGAATACAAATATCTTTATGGGCAATTGAAAAGGCTATCAAGGAGAAGTTCCAATGTATTCAACAGGGGTCGTTACAGAAAAGAACCCGTCTGTGGTGCTGACCAAGTTAGCTCTTACTAATAGACCAGAGAGCGGGGCCTCTGATGCTGATCTTTAACCTCATGCAGGAATGTATGAACACTGTGTCCCTTCAGTTAGCCAGTCCTCAGACCTTTTTGAGTTTTTAACCACCATCTTAAATTGTGCACATCAGGTGATCAGAACATCAAGTTCCTGCATTCTGCACAAACTGAAATTTCCAAACCATCTGTAATGGCAGGCCATTGCAGTCATTTAACTTGGAAAAAGTCATTTGGGTGTCAGCATGGCAAGATCTGTCTAGAGCCCTGGATGTCTGTGACATGGGTTTCAGATTATAGTTCTCTCTATCTCTTTCTCCCTTCATGAATTCTGCAATCAGAGCACATCTGTATTAATGTATATATATGTGTATGAGTCATTTGATAACCCTCACATATCGCCTTGGCAATCCAGAAAAGACTACCATCACACCTGCAGATTAATTTGAATTATACAGTGTCTCCATTTGTCTAAACTGCTTTCTGCAGAAGACTAAGGGGATCTCGGTAGCCCCAGATCCAGAAATGCCAGATAATTCCAGTTTGTTTTCAGCACTGTAACATGTCTGTGAGGCACTCAAACAACTTCTTTGCTTGTGTGTACTGCTGTCCAAATGATAGTCACCACCAATCCCAATACTAAGTTTGGGGTTACTGTTTAAACTTGCAAACAAGGACTCCATCTCTTGGATTATCCCTATCATTGATCAAGGCAAACAGTCACTGTTCCCTTTTACACTACTGCTGTAAACCAATGTCTGACTTTTAAAAGTAAAAATGTTTTTTGGTGAAATTCTCTTTGCTTTACTTGATGATACTACATAGACCATCTGTCATATCACTGTCCAGAAGTATACATGGCTAGGATATTTTCTGATTGCTTTCTATAAAATAACAAACAGGTTTTCTAAACCAAAATGAGGTTTTTTTCAGCCCAAAAAGGAATGAAAAGGTTCAGTGAACAAGATAAAAAAAAGAGAGCAATATATATATATATATATAAGCCTTTACTTTATATATAGTTGTTGTATTCTTCAGCATACAACCATAAGCCTTTACTTTATACATATATATATAAAGTATATATAAAGTGTGTATATATATATATATATATATATATATATATATATATATATATATATATATATATATATATATATATATATAAAGTATATATATATAAAGTATATATAAAGTATATATATATAAAGTATATATAAAGTATATATATATATATATATATATATATATATATATATATATAAAGTAAAGGCTTATGGTTGTATGCTGAAGAATACAACAACTTGAAACATTGCTCTCATTTTTTTATCTTGTTCACTGAACCTTTTCATTCCTTATATATATATATATATATATATATATAAATTAAGCATTCTCTATTCCATAAACATACTCTTTTATACAAGCATGAACAAGAGCACACTTATTTGATAAACTTCTTCTCCAAACAGGCCACACTTTTTCTTACTCCCTCTTTCCCTCTCTGACTCTCTTCCTTCTCTGAACTCGCAACCCGAACTAGCTCTCTCGTATATATACACACACTTATATAAAAACATAATCTCTTTAACCAGACCTATCAGTTCACAGTTCCGTTCATAAAAATTCTACACTATTCAACTGTCATAACTATCATTCCTGGCACACATTACCTATACAACTGCCAATCAACCCCAGTCAGTTACCATCCAAGCACATACAAAACTGTACACAAAACATTTGTAAGGTACAAAATCACTGCAGCCTGTCCTTGCCATTAGAATGCAGCACTTTGACCTTACTTTTAGTTTCAGCTCTGTCACCTCACTGAGTTCTCCCACCTGTTTGACTTCCGGTTTCCCAGTCTGCTAAACGGTTAAAGATAACCCATCTCCTCTGTCCCATGTAATTACCCTGCTTTGTTAAAGTCCGATGTTCCCATTGAACAGAAAAGGGACGGCACAAATATCTCAGTGTATTGATTCTCTATAATATCAATATTCTTTTGCTGAGGGCCAACAAAGGT
The DNA here is from genome assembly GCA_037013535.1 of Intellagama lesueurii. Classification (NCBI taxonomy): domain Eukaryota; kingdom Metazoa; phylum Chordata; class Lepidosauria; order Squamata; family Agamidae; genus Intellagama; species Intellagama lesueurii. Next base: position 93,612,047 of record JBAJHW010000001.1, read on the forward strand.
GAAATTGGACTTGTAAAATAACTGCTACATTTTTTTTTTTTTTTTTTTGGCCAATGACATTACATAGAACATTTCCAGAGGATTTTGTCAAATGCCTTCCCACACCTGGCACAATTATTGCCAATGCTTCTCTTTCAGATGTTCTGCATCAATTTAGCTGTCAGAGGTTGCTTAAATTTTGATGTTCTCTCACAAAACCCACCCAGTTCTTATGAACTAGGGCTGGCAATGCCTACTGTCAATACTGTGATATTACGGAAGTAAAATTCTGAATTGAAATGCACCTGTAATTTGCAGAAATTAGTCTTTGGGATGAAAAACTGAGGGCTTCAATCATTGGTTCATCTCATCTGTGTTCACCTATTAACCTTTCCAGTGCCCACCCCACTCCACTCATCATTTTAATTCAAATATACTTTAAAATTAATGAAGAATTAAGAACATTTAGTATCATCTTGGTTTTTTCAGTCTGAAGGACATGTGGCAACACCTGGCCTTGAAAAGAAATCATGTTTATTCCGTAAGTCCATCGAAGTTTGGCAAGGGTACTTCCCCTCATGATTCCTGTGTCTGCGATAGTATGCCATGTGCTTCCCTGGAGGCTGATGTTCTACTCCTGGCACGTTGCTTTTTTAATAATGTCAGGCCGGCAAAATCAAGGCAATGGGCAACTGAGGAAGCTGTGGCCATTTTCAGGAAAATTCCCAAAGTTCTTCAAGATCTTGTCTATTTGTAAGAAAAGGAATTCCCTTAGTGATTTTTATTGGTATTTTACTCTCCCAGTAGCATTAATGTCAACTATATTGCAACACAAGTCTCCATGAAAGAATTCCTTTCCATCTTCGCAGCCTCCAAAGCCAGGCAACATTTCTGAGAACTCAGATGCTACTAGGAATGTCAGTCTGGGTCATCTCCACCATTAGGCAAAATGGGGTGATTTCTATCAAGTTTGGTGAATTGCACCATGTAGTCAATTATTATGTTACTGTTGTATTTTTGCTACCATGAAAGCAATGTTTGGATTATCCACCTGAGGCACCAGTATACCTTGGGCTGCCTTTTGGTATGTGGCAGTCCTCCAAAACATGGTGACACCAAGCCTCTCTAGAAAGCATCTGAGTCCCTATGGACAATATTTCCTTGTGCTTCAGTGAGAAACACTGCTTAGAAAGAGTCAGCAAGATGAGCAGATGTGTGTTACAATGATTCACATACTGAAATGAAATCCTTCAAGCCCAAAAGACATCTCATAACAAAAATAAAAATAAAAAAATAAAAAAGCATGTGGAAATACTGTTTAGACCGCACACGAAGTAAATGGCTCTGCTCATGCTGAGTTTGGTGGGAGTATTGTCTTTGACCTGAACAGAACACTAATTCAAGATTCATTATAATTTATTATCTTATACTTCATTTATTAAACACACTGTGTGTGGTGTTTAAAATATGGGAAGCCGTATTCCAAATGCTTTTGATTTGAATAGTACATATCAAAGCCTAGCATTTCTGTTTTAAACCTAAGCATAACAATAATGTATAAAATAAACTTTATGATATCTATCATGGTGTGATTAAAGAACCTTAGGCTGTTTTCCTGATTCTATAATGTTTGTTCAGCTTTCACATAATATATAGTCCAAACTCATAGATGCAAATATAGATATAAGCCCTGCTCAGGCAATATTGAATCCAGCCTCTTCAACAGGCTTAAGAAGGGAGTACCTAGCCCTTCCCCACTCTCTCATCCCTTTCTTCACATGGTGAAGCAGAGGAGAAGTTCCTGCTCACATGTAAGACCTCTATGAAAGCAAGAACACAGATATTCCAAGATCCTTACTTATGTGGAGAGCCTAAATATGAGCAGGAACCTCTCCTCTTGATCCTCATTATGTGAAGAAAGTGGCAATAGACAGAGGTAATGCTAGGTTCTCCCCTCTAGGCCTGTTGAAGAAGCTGAATTCAGTAACACCTGAAGAGGGCTGTGGATATTGATAGAGATATTTTTTTCCAATGTTTAAAAAAACACCCCTGAGAGGAATATAGCATAGAGTCAGCACTCCCTGTGTAAAGCTGCGGCAATATTCTCACGCACCATGAATAAAGGGGCTGCCAATTGTAATATATTTAAAGGGTCAAGAGAAATCTATATGTGGTCAAGAAATAAGACAAATATTGGTCCTCCATCTGATGGGAATAGCAGCATCCATTAAGTCCATTAAATTAACACTGAAATCAATGTTTAAACCACAAGAAGTAATTAGTGTAATTCATATTAGAGAGTCCTCTTTGGGGGTGGGGTTTGGGAGGCACGTTTAGTTGTATTGAAGGAGGACAGCTTCATTTCCCTCTCTTGTATATGATATGTCTGAATGCCTTCTGGAAAATGCTGTTAAAGCTGGGTCCAGATAGTTAACGGCACAAAGCTAAAGGGATTTCTAGAAGTGACCCCTTGGTATGGATTCCTTTTGCACGGAGAGCACGCAGACTGAGTGAACTTTTAAAAATCATTTTATTCCAACATTTCCTATTGCAAAGTGGAGCTGTTCCCTTGAAACAAAATAAAAGTTTGTACAGTGGTATTTGGAGACTTTCATTCACTTTCCTTGCATCAGTGGACAATTCATGAGATCCTGCTGCTAAGCTTTGGAAAGGTATCCCTATAATCCTTTGTCAATACAAACTCCACACAACTTTTACAAGGCCTTTCATTAACAGGCCCAGGTCTGAAAGAAGATCAAGTGAAACTGTCTGTAGCCCATGGACGCAACAGTCTTTGTATTAGAGAGACTGTTGACAAGGATAGAGAATGTGGCCATGAAGGCACAATCTGGACATGCCATTTTTTTTTCTTTTACAGTATTTTCATGGCTAAAACTGAAGATAAGTAGGATGCTGTCTTTAAATCCTCACTTCTTGTACATGCCCATACTTTTAAAATGGTACATGGGGTGTGTGTGTGTGTGTGTACATAGCTAGCTTTTAATTAAAGGCACACAAAGATGGTATTGGGAAAAGAGAAGTATGTAAAAGAATTCAGGAATGATCAAATATAGTTAGGACCTAGGCTAGCATATGAAGGATATTCTAAAGATAGTAACAGGAGGGGATAAAAATACAGGGTGTTTGTTAGAGTGGCTACACTTCCAAAGACTTAGCAAACATAATAATATTCAAACAAAGGCAATGAAGAAACAAACATTCTGAAAAGTAAAACAGGACCCTAGCAAACATCAGAAAAGGTTAGCCAGAATTATATTGGTGTTTTTGTAAGGTCTGCATAATTTGCCACAGATAATTATTGGTAGCCAAAGATTAACAATAGAACTGGGGGAGGAGCAGGGGTTAGCTGCAAAGATGTGTGTGCATATACATACAGAGGCACACATGTTTGTGGGTGTCCTGTGAGGTGAGATGATAATGTAGCTGATAAAACAAATCAGAATATTTGCTTATGTGGAGAGCCTATACATGATGATGATGATTAGGAAACAACATTACAATAATATACTGGGACAAGCAAGTTACCACAGATAAAATAGTTGATTTTAATAAGATGGATAGCATACGTCTGGGTAAGCAAAGAAGAAAAACTTACCTTATAGAAGTTGGAGTTCTGTCAAGAAGCAATCTCAAAAGTACAGAAAGTATAGAAATTGCAAAATATCAAACATCATGGCAAGAAGCTAAGAGAACATGGAAGCAAGATCAGGTTATCATCATCCTCCCCATACAAATTTCAGTAACTGGAGTCATTCCAAAAGTTTTTTTTCCAATTTAAAGCAATTGCTGATAGCTTTTTCCTAAAATACAAAAATGCACCAGCAATGTTGAGAAATAATTAAGGCAATATTATAATAAGAATTGTGATTCTAACTCATGGCAACCTTCTCAGGATTTTCTAGATGAAAACTACTCAGAAGCAGGTTACCAGTCCCTTCTTCTAGGGGCACTCTGGGACTATGCAGCTTGCCACAGACTACACAGGTTGGCTGTCTTCCCACAAGACACAGCAGGCAATTGAACTCAAAGCCCCTGGCTCCACAATCAGGTGCTTCAACTCAGTGAGCTTTCATTCTGTCAATCTACACTATGATGGAAACCAAAGGCCACTGAAAAGGGCATTTGTTTTTTGCAAACTATGTTTGGCCCATTGAACAAACATAGAAATTGATTCATCAAATTCCCACAGATTCAGTGGGCCTACTCTAGTTGTGACTTACTACACTAAGCAAAGGATTTCAGCTTGTGTCCAAAGTCACTCCCACTATTCCAAAAGGTCACAGATGGATGATGTGTGGCAGGGAAGGTTACTAAGAGTTAACTTGTGAAATGATATGAGGATGGAGGCAGTGAGAATTCTTAGTAATGACTGTTATGAAAGCTTTCTATCCTCCTAGAATATCTTAGTGTCTCACAAGTAATATGTGTACCCTTGGCGGAGATTTACTTGTCTTGGTAGTATTGCCAACAACACTTAAATCGAGACAGCTTACAGACCCATTTCTTCAGAAACAGCTTACAGACCAAGAAGAAATGGGCCTTTCACCATGAATTTTTGTGAAGGGCTGCTCTTGTCATCAGCCTTCAATGCCTTTCCTGCCGTCTTCAATTTCCCACAAAACTGGTAAAATTCTTGTATTTCAAGACACAACTGCTGCTCCTGTGTTGTCAGATTTTGGAGGCATGACTCTGAATGGGGCAGGGGGGGCAGGATGCAGACACAATGGCTTGTGGAGTGGCAGACAATATCCTGACCTTTGAAAGTTGCTTATGTCTGGCTTATAATATGGCAACTTGCAATATAGGGTGACCTGATGGGACAATATGCATAATACAATTTCTCTGAAGATTCAGTTCTGAGGTTTGAGTAAACGCATGGCAGCAGAGAGTCAGATGATGTTTCCAATGAGTATTAAAATGATGGTTAAAACTGAGAAGAGGGCATCATTTCAGCCATTTCTTACTTCCATCTCCAGTTTTTACCTATTTTCACATGTGCACCCCAGAGGTTTCCCTCATACCATCCTGTATACATGAGGACATCTTTTTGCTTTTCACCCCATTTTTGGATCACATCCATGTAGTGAGAAGTAAGTATGAACTGCATTGCCAAGGGCAGGTGGGTTTATTTTGCTTCGGCAGTCTTTATGTTCAGTGTGTGAGAAGACTTTGAAATGACTCGAATATTGTGTTGAGCTGTTTCCCACACTAAGGGAAAATTTGCCATTCCAATTTGCTATTGGAGGGCGGGGGGGAAGGTGGCATGTTTCATTTGGATAACTCCATTTCTTTCTTCCAGTCTTAATGTGCTGTTTTTTCATTCATCACATTAGTCTGCAATCTATCCCTAGCCCTGAAAATCCTAGGTGACTAAGCCAAAAGAGAGAGAGAGGAGTGGGAAAAGAGAAGAAGAGGGAACAGAAATACAATCCAATTTTGCTGGCAGTGGAGTACATTATTCTCCGTTTTCCTCTTCCATTATTTACCACATGCACTTTAAGGTTATTCTGTCTGGACTAGATACTAAGGTGGTGTAAATCACAATAGCACCATTAAAGCCAATAAATATGTGCTGAGGGTCTTCTCCTTCTCCTTCTTCTCCTGCCCATCAGTGTAAACACTTAAATAATGTAAGACCAGGCTGTCTGGGGGACTTTGCTCCTCAATGTTTCATACCAACAACTGTGATTAGTGAGCTTGGAGTTGTAGACCGTGGCAAGGGAAAGCTTGCACGAGACCAAAATTGGGCGCTTCTGTGTTTGTGAGGCTGAACTGTCCGAGTTCCCTTCCCCTGAAGCTGTTTCTAAACCCATTTGTGGCATTCTTAAAGCTAAATATCCAGCTATCATTATTTTCCATTTGTTTTATTTAGTGCTTGCTGGTTTCTATGTTCCCTGGTGGAGAAAAGATGCTACTAGATGTTTAGAGTTTAACTTTTTTGGCATGAGTATAATTTATTTGGCAATTATATCCTGTTTCCTATGGGTCAGATTTTACCACATCATCCTTTGTGAAAGGTTTAATTTTGTCCAGGGCAAACTTTGGAAGGAAGGAAGGAAGGAAGGAAGGAAGCAAGGAAGGACATCACTAGTCATGAAATTTTACTCTGTGTTTTCAGAACAGCATTTAAATAAATAGACTTTTTTAACAGTTGATAACAATGAACACACCCACACTCCCAATAGGTACTGTGGATGGACTGCAGAAGGCCATATAGCCTACCTGGGATGAGCAACTTTGGTTCGTCTGGGCAGGGCCAGCCCAATCATGAGCCAGAGTGAGGCAGTTGCCTCAAGTGATAGAGTGCTGGGGAAGAAGTAGAGCCACCACTGCTTCCTCAGTCTGCAGCCAGCTGCCTGCCTGGGGACTGAGGCATTATTCCCAGAGTTGTTCAAGGAGTAGCTGGAGCAGGGAGGCAGGCAACACCCTCCTCCTCCTCTTCCTCCTTGCACTCCCAACAAGCACTGTGGATCAAGAGCAGTAACAGTTCCCTTCCTGCCTCAGATGGCAGGAAATCCCTGCACCAGCTCCAGATCTGAGGTCCAATTTTCTGCACTGGGACTGTCCTGGAGTTCTACAGACTGCCAGAAATGTTACACACACACACACACACACACACATCCATTTCTGATTTTGAAGAAACTTCTTTCTGTGATCAAAGTGAATTGTCAGTACTACACACTCTAGAATCTGGGCCAGGCTGAGCACCAATGCTGGTTGTATGGGTTGTATGTTAGATGCACTTCTGCCTAGAGTTGGGAGAAGATATTTTTATGCACTACAGATCTAGGCAAGCCTGGAATTTGTGAACCAAAATGTAGCTTTTCCAAGCACGGCTTCTACAACCCCTTTAGTCAAAATGACTGTTTGGAAATAGCTACATTTGCAAGAACTGAGCTGGGCTGTTGAGGACAGGACATTTTTGGAGATTGCTCATTTATGGGGTTGCCATAAGTTGGGAGCGACTTGATGGCACAGAACAAGAAATGCAGTGCAGGCCGAAGCGAGTAATGGAATTCTAGTCTTTGGTATCATCAACTATACATTGTGGGCTCCACACACAACTGTATCATGAGATGGCCAAGACTGTCTATAATTTTTCATTTCAATATGAACTGCTGCCTGATCTTTTTTTAAACCAAAAATTCTAGGTATTACAAGCACTATTTTCTGCATACAAAATATGTGCTCCACCACTAAGCTATAGTCCCTCCTTTAAATTGGCCAGGCAATGCTACCTTATTAATTGCAGTCTATGCGCAATTGTGTGCAGTCTCATTACACATGCAGTTAGTCTTCTGAATGGCACTTGTGGCACTGCTGCCTGTCCCAACTTCTTTTCACCTATTGCTGTGTTTTTAGATACATATTTATTCATTTGTGAGACTGTGTGGTGTAGTGGATAGAGTGTTGGATCAGAACTCAGGAGTCCCAGGCTGAGATCCTTCTTCACATAGAAACTCACTGGGGGTGACTACTCCTTGAATATCTCATATATGTCAGAAACTCTTATTAGAGTTTCCATAGGTAGGAAGCAACTTGATAGCGCATAACATTTAGGTGTGTATTTTATTTAGTATATTGCTCAGCTGCCTTTCCAGACCGATCTTTCTGAGTAACATATGATATAAAAACAGGAAAATTTAACATCAAATTTAAACTTCAAAGTTTTTTTAAAAAAATCTTCAAGAAAAGCTAGTTAAAATAAATTTGTAGGTGTGTAACTGAATTTTATATAATTTTACAAGGCCATCAACAATTTTCAACTTACATCATTGACTGTGTGCTGCGTGTTATGAAAATGGGTTGTTGGTGCCTGTCACCCTACTGCATAGGAATCTTAAATCCTTTTAGTGTAAGCCCCTTAGAATCCTCCCTGCAATTGGGAACCCTGAATGACCAGGGTTTCCAGGGACTGGGGAGGCTGGATGTATTCTAAGTACATCCAATTGAACACATCTTTCCCATGCAACTCATGAAGGTTGGGGTGGAGCCCACACCCATGATGAGGAAGTGGTATGGAGCCAGGAGTGGAATAATCTATGTATTTGTTTGTTTGCTTTATTTATCTAGGCCTCCAGGCTAAATCTAAACTTCCTGGGATCCCTTTCATTCCTTCTGGATTCCCCAAATGGCCACACTCTTTTCTTTATGATATTAGCTACTTTCCTAAATTGTGTATGTTTCTCCATTCTCACTGTTTGACATGCTCCTTCTTAGGTTTGTTTGATGGTTTTCCAGCTTTCACTTGGGTTTTCTTTTTCATCTTAAAATACTGAAATGCTTCTCCTAAAGCTGAGTTATTGACAGTAAGCACCTTACATTAGAATATGTTCTCGGTAAATGTAGAGGGGGAAAGGAAAAGAAAAGAAAGGTGGATTTGATCCATGAAACCTGACACTGAAATAAAACTGGTAGGTTTTTTTTAAAACTGCTTCAATATTTTTCTTCTCCCCTTTTCTTTTTTCCATTTGCTTCTGCTCACAGGCCAAGAGAAACACAGATTATAAAAATAAACAGATATTTCTCATCCCGGTCTTTTGTTTGCAGCCCTGTTGGTGTCACTGGGATCTGTCCCGGTGAACATCTGGGCACTTGAATTTGGCCATTGGACAGAAATATCCTGGGATCCTGTCCCCACTCCCACTCCATGAGTATAATTTGGAGGCATCTAAAGAGGGCTAACATCTGTGTTTAACCACAGACATAGAAACCATTCTGGATCTTCTGTGTTAAATTTGTACCCATAATAATTAATAAATTTATCCTAGGCCACTTTCTGAATGTCCTTCAGCTCTAGTCACCTATAGCTCGTCCAAAATAATGCCCTTTGGCTTCAATCAGCAGCATGAACATTTCCTTTAGAAAGAATAATACTCACAAATTTACCATTTGGCTGTGCAACCTGTAAACAGTCTTTACAAAAAGATACTCTACAGCCTCTCCCACAATGCCACTCCACTCTTTTTATACACAGTTGCTTTTACAACCCAGAGCCCTTGGAATAAGGTGCTGGTGGTGGTGAATAAAGGACACAATGAATGAAATATTCCCATCTCTAGAGCAAATTAATTTCTCTAAAGCATAAGCAATCAGAGATTTCTCTTTCCCTGTTAATTTTTATTCACAAAACATTTTTAAAAGCTGTTCACTAGGTCTTCAGAAATTCATAGCTCTTTGCCAAGAAAGGAGTTGGAGCTGTGACTTTCCAGCTGTTTTATATTCAATGAGAGTTGTCACTGGAACTTGGAAATTCATGAACAGAAGCAAATTTGCAAAGATCATCACCGTGAGGATGATCATTCTTGCCAGATTTACATCAATCCCATAGTTTTTTCCTTTTTCTTTTTTTCGTCTCTTCTTGAAAATTGAGATGCCACTTAAGTGATTCACGGAGAACATAAAAAGCAGAGGCATTTCTGTTGAGGCTTGTTTTGGTGGTTGGCCTGGCAAATTTCAACCATTACCCAGAGCATATGCTAGGCCACTGCAAAAACTGAAGCTTTAAAAAAGAGAGAGAAAGGCATGAAGGCATCATTCAGAGATGACAAGGTAGCTTCATGAGAAAGTTGCAGTATGGCATATTTAGCTATGGAGCTCTGCCACTGGATCCCAATGCCATGTTTCTTGATCATTCAATAGAAAGTTCATCAATTTGCCGAGCCGTAACTAGCAATTTTGGTACTCATAGCAAGGAGTGCAAAATGCACCGCAAGATCAGCTTTGTAATTTATGATGTTAAAACAACGTAAGAAGTAATTATAACACTGAACACCTTGCCAACATCTCCCCTCCCCCACAAGAGATTAGCAGCCCTGAGCTACCAAACCAAATCAAAAGGGTCCATTGTAAGAGAGAAAGTTTATTACACCATATCTATTAATGAGCTAAACATCTGTACTGTTCAACTGTATTGTCCACCTGAGACATCTGGTTTACCCTGGATCTGGTTTGACCATCCTTCTATGATGTTGCTTCCTTGTCAGAGTTTTGGCCAAAGGCCTTGTCTATCAAGCCCTGGCTAGATCTGCCTTTTGATGCTTCAGTAAGTGTAATATACTGACCACCTTGCCTTTAGTTTCCTGGTCTACAACCATCTTTTCCTAGTAGACTAGGTTGTTGGTCCAGTCTTGAAAGTGTAGTAGAAGGGGCACACCCTCTATATTTGGTGCCCAAGGCCAAAGCTCCCATTGCCCTACCCACCTTCAGCCCTGATCCTTTGCCACTTACAAAAGCTTTGGCAACAGGAAAGGATAAAGTAGAACACACGTTGCTATGGCTCCTTCTGTCGTGTTGGTGGTTCTTCTGAATAGAGGTCTGGAAGTCAGCATTCCCTGAGCTGATTGATGCTGACACATAGTTGTGAATGAGCTCTTTCTCCATGATGCAATCCTATACCAACCCAGGAATATGTGTATGATGTTCTGTGTGGTAATTTTTTTTTTCATGCAAACATCAGCTGGAAAGGAAGTCATGTGAAAGTTGGGAGGAAATTAGTGTTCTTAACTACTTGGCAGGCTCATAGAGGGAGTTAATTTTGATTGACTAGAACATAATTAATCTCACATCTTATCATGTGAGCAATTATTCAGAAGATGCATTAAGATCCCAGGTAAAACTCACCTTGTGTGGGAATTTCATTCCATTGAAAATAAAAATGAAAATGTTCTCATATTCTTCATTCTTTTGTATTAAGTGAAATCCAGTATGCACAGATATCTGCTCATACAGTAGGGTTCCCCAGCTCCCTGTAGCCCTCATCTGCTCCAGAGGTTTCCCCAACTCTCTGGAGTAAAGATCATATAGATGATGTTAAAGGGAAGGAGAATCACCCCTTTCCCATTCCATGGACAGAAACAAACCCCTTGGTGAGAAGATGTAATTGGACACATTACTATTAACCATGAAGTATCTTTTTTAGGCAGTTGTTTCCAATTTTGGATCCCCATGTGGGGTTGGACTTCAGTTCCCACAAGCTGCAACCACCATGATCATGGTGGGAGTTGGAGTCCAAAACAACCAGAGGGCTGAAGTTTGGGGGGGAAAAAAACGTTTCTAAGAAATCTCATTAAAATAAAAATGGTGACTGCATTTGGATGGCCTGGAATATAGATCTGCTACCTAAATTCTCCAGATATAATACCAACCAAGGTACAATTCCTGCTTGGAAAGTACAATTCCAGAAAATAAAAATTGGAAACAGAAAGGAAGATATGAGAATTTTCAGTGCTAGAAACTGACAAATCCCAAACTTCTGCTGACTGCTGTCTCCTCTGAGCTCTAAGCACTGGTTCATTTCCCCAGATACTTCATGCTCTTCTCCTTGTCTTTCCTTGTTTAGCTGCAGGTATTGCATCAGATTCTCAGATTAAGTAATGTCCCTAAATGGTCTGCTACATAAAGGTATTTATTTATTTATATCCCACCTTTGAGAATAAAGAGATGTACAATAGAAGAGATGTACATTCACAAGGATGGATAGAATAGAATAAAACCATCCACAACAAAATGTGCACTAAAACCACATACTGCAAAACATAACCAATGAAAAGCAGCAGAGAAATACACAGAAGTCCATCTTAACCCATTCACCAAGAGCATGCTACCTGCAGTGATGCTATCATCTTACCACACTTTCTCCCATCTTTCTCTTATGCCATGGTGGCAAGAAAAGCCTACACTAAGATGGTGTTCAGTGCCAGCAAAGCAAAAGGCCCCAATGACATAATTCTCTGAAATCTCACGTACGAGGGAAGAAGAAGGCATCTGTTCAGTGTTTTGGGCACCTGGCAGCAGCTCATAGTGGGACAGATATTCAATTGGTGCTTGGCCAGCATGTCAACCAGCCCTCTTGCACTACAAGTCCTCTGTTCACTTGGTTGCTGCTTGCACAAGGATATCTGGGATGCCTCCTTGTGTGAAACTATAGCACTACTCACACTCCTGTAAGCTGTTGGAGAGTTGTATCACAATAGGATCAAGCTTTAGTTCTTAGTAATAATGTCTGGGACCTAAAGGACCGGGTGAGGTATTATTCTACTGTATAATACAATGGCTTTTCAGAACTTCATTCTCACTATAGTCTTCATATACCTGAAGGTTCGGAGATCTTCCACGGCAGCACTCAATGTACCACAGCAAAAAGATCACTAATTATTTTATGCATGGCTAACAGACTTTACATGCACAAGTGTCTTTTTGCACCCAATCTGCATAAATGTTAAGTTAAAAATGAGCTAGAAAACTCACAAATAAACACTGTCACACTTTGTTAATGTGGGTCTAGCAAATGCCCCTAGCACAATGCCATTTTCTTTTCCATCCCCTCCCTCCTGCAGCCATGTGAATTGCCTAGGTCCTGCTCTGGAGAGTTTCTCAGTCCTGTTGAGCGGGTTCTGAAGGTTGCAGCATGTTGATCTTACTGACAAAAAGAATTCCATCAGTGAACTGGCTCCTTGGATCTCACCCCCAAACACCTTTTAAGATCACCATCACATATAAAAAGGATGTTCCTTCTGCTCACCCCCGAACTAAGTTTTAAGGAGGGGATATTCCTTCATGAATTGATTTGTTGAAGGAGGCCCTGTAGAAAGCTGATGGAAGAAAATGGTGGCCAATTGCAGGAGTTGGATCAATTGCAGGAATTGGCACGAAAATCGTGAGGTTTGGATGTACAAAATAGGCTTTTATGGTGTATCAATTGTTAAGTGCAGGTATTAGGAACTGGAGCCATACATGTGACTGGAACAAATATCAAAGGCATTAAACTTTCAAATCTATTACTATTTTGGAGCTACAAAAAGCTACCACTCATGAAGTGGAGAGAGTGGCTCGGAGATTCTACCATAAAACCAAGATGGTTAGTAAATGGATAGGGCATCATTTTCTCAGGGCAATCAGGTTAATTTGGATCACTTGAGTGCTCTTGCTTTTATGACCTCCAAGGAGCATATCACAGCTTGCATAGCACATGAGAGTACTTATGTCAATAACAATCAGAACAACACATCATTTCGGTGCAGTCACCTCTTATGATTACACAGCTCTTTCCCTGCCTTTTTCTACTTCTGTCTCCTTGTGAATTGTAGCCTCCTTTATCAAAATGCCATGTAGTCGCTCATGACTGCATTTTTTTTCTAACATTGCCTTGCCTAGGAAAAAAAAGAGAAGAAAAAATAATAAAAAGATCAAAATGAAGTTTGTGGAATATGTTATTTTTAATCTAAAAAATGTCACTCGAGAGGTTTTGATCACATAAAATATGAGGTCAGTATCATCTATGACTGAATTATGTAGGAGGCACTTTGGAAACATTGAAAACAGGGAGCTAGCCATAATTGTTGTCTGATAATAAGAGGAAGCAATTTTCTTTTGCATGGTTTTGATATCATTTAGATTTTCAAAAACACTCTTCTTGATATTACCTTCCACCTCAAATAATTGAGGAACATTTGTATTTTAAATGCAGTAAAACAATTTCCTGAATTCTGCAATTATACTGTATATGCATTATCTTCTCCCATATATGGAACAGCATCTAATCCATCATCTTTTGCAATTGCTACAGATTGATCTGGTCCTGAAGTGAGATTCAAATCTATGGCTGCAATCGAGGGAACAACTATATACCGGAAAATGGTAAACCTAAAGGTGGTATTTGCAGCTTGTATAGGTTGTATAAAAATAGTTTCCCTTACAGAGTTGGAGAGTGATTGGGATAGAGACCAGAATTCTCTGAGCCCATATTAGTTCTCAGGCAGAGTCAAAGCAGCTCAGACTCAGCCCAGACAGCCACCTCTGCCCTTTTAACAGCAGACCTGAGCTCTGAAAATCTTTGCTGGTTTTTCTTTGCTCAGCATTTCAGTTTGCATAGCAGTGGATTTGCAGCAGATTCAAACATGGAGGTGTGTTCTCATATACAAATTACTAAATTAGATCAGGTGCCACACATATAACAGGGTCTCCACTAGTGTTCTAGAGCTCATAGATAAAGATTTTTAAAAATCAATATATTTGGTCCATGTGATCAGGTAGACATAATACTGTCATTTAACCTTTGTGTGTGTGTGTGTGTGTGTGTTCCCTATTAATATAGGAATAGATGGGGGTATGAAAGTAGATCAACCTTGAAAGGAGCAGCCAGTCACTTGGGGATGGGATGGAGATTCAGTTGAGGTTAAGTGATAGCACGGCTTCCATGGACTGCTTTGAAAAGTATGTGGAATATAAGGCAACATGACAGAAAAGTACATGTTGGGAACATACCTTCTTATGTTAAGATATTTGAGTAACCTAATTGTTTCTACCTACAGATTCGGGGTGTGCACAAGCTGCAGAGAAAAGGGTCCAAAGAGGTTGGAGCAGGGATCCTTGTGCAGTTCCAGATGGCTCACAAAGCCCTCAGTCAGCCTCAGGTTGGTCTGCACACAAATCACTGAAGTGTGCTCTGGTGTTAGAAATGCCAGAATCATCACCAAAGTAGGAGATTGACGGCTGAAAACCAAAATCTCCCCTGAACACTTCCCTGGGGAGGGCTCAGACAAGCCCCACCAGACACTGTATATTCTCCTCCACCCAAATAGGTATCCATTTGACATTGAGGCATGGCAGAAGGCAGGTGCTGCATTGCTTACTAGACTGGCCACATTCTAGAATTCTCACACTTCATTCTTTTAGGTAACTGGCTAGCTACATTGAGTCTTCATTACACTTATAACTGACAGCGTATGTGAATGTGGGATAATTGACTCTCTTGTGCATGCTTTGATTGGATAGGTCAAGGAAGTGCTAGAAGCCATCTTCCTCCCAGCTTTGTTTTCTACCTTTTATGTTATAACACTTGCTGCTCGGTGTTTTAGGGTGGGTTCACAGAAGACTGGGAGCTGAGCAAGGAAGCAGACTGCATGGCTCCTTTCAAGGGGAATGGGAGGAAAGAAAGAAGCCGGTTGGAACTTTGCCCGCACACTGGAGGTCCACAACATTTCCAAAACTAATGGTGCTGTGTAGCATGAACCTCATCTGTGGTTCCCCCATTTGCAGACCCACCTCCTGATCTGGAAACATACAAATGCCTGGGCAAACCTGACCACAGAGAACTTAGACCACCTTCAAACCAGTTTTGAAAGGTCAGTTTCAATCTGTATAGCAAATAGATGACTACAGATTGAATTAGATGATAACTCACACTACTTGCAGATTAATCAAAAAGTATTGATTATAGTTTGATAGAATATGACCCAGAAACAGATAGTGTAAATACAATAATGAAAGAAAGAACAGAACAAATGGCTGGAAAGAAATGGGAAGCATTGTCCTTTTGGCTTGACATCTTGATCTCGGACAATGGACATCTTGGTGGAAAGAGTGCAGATGTATCTGTAACTGCATGTAAGAGAAATGAGACATGAAAAGGGTTCAGCAGCCAAAATAACGGTTATCTGAATCCAAAGAAAAGTGCTCTGGGCATTGTTTGTGTGTGATGTGACTCTATAGCAAGGGTGGGGGATCTTCAGCCTGAGGGCCAAATTCAATTTCCGAAGCATTCTTATATGTTTCTTATTTTGTAAAAGCTGCTGTGGAAGCAACTTCCTCCTCCCTATGTCAAGTTGAGCACTGTACCGATTTAGCTTTTGCCTAACAAAGAAAATTTTAGGATTGCATTCTCTGTGAATGGGATTATAATAGGCAGGATAGTTGTTGTAAGATTCCCTTTTAGGCAGTGCTGCAGTGGTAAATGTAGGTGTGCGGGTGCGAGTCCTCATGCCACATAAGGAGAGTCCAGAGATGCAGGCAGCCAGATTGGTCAATATGACCAAATGATGAGCAGATATTTTGTAAAGTCAGAGGCTATTAATTGTCCACTTAAGACCAGATGACCTTCAAATACCTTGCATTATAACAGCAATAGCAGCAACATTCTTTCTCTCACAGCTATTGCAAGGATTGAGGCAACAGGGAAGCTTGGAGAGGGTTGATGAAGGATGACATAGTTCCAACTATTCAGCAAATCCTGGGGCTTTTAGTCAAGGCAATGCCACTATTGGAACACCTTTCTTAATCCAAGGAGAAACACAGGCAAACGACATCTGTTAAACATATACTCATTACAGCAAGGAACCTCAGAGTTGTTCCTTTGCTGCCCAAGGAGGTAAATGACTCATGCACTAACTTTTTAGAAAATGTATTAAGAGACTTTCTTCTGTTATTTCATCTATTTTGGATGCAGTGCATTTGAAGAAAAGTCTCTTTATAAATAGACATGTTCCATTTCAGGAGCACTCAGTGTCCTTTGGCCAGTCTAAAGCCTGTCATTTTTTTTGGCAGTTTCTTTCTTTAAGGTATATTTGTTTAAACAGCCTCCACGGTATTACTTTGTGTTTTGTGTCTGTTCCCAAGAAATCTGTTTCCTCCTCCTCTTCTCACTCCTCCTGATTGAAAAACAAAACAAAAAGAAAGCCTTTAAAAAGGGATTTTGCTTTTTCGTGTCTTTTTCTGCTTCCCCCCCCCCCCCTTCCATTCCCTTTACAAGGGAAGGAGATGCTGTGCTAACATGCTGTTGACATAATGAGTCCCATTAGCTCGTGATTCAGCCTGCTTTTTGACCAGCTCTCTTTTAATGACTATACTTTCCTTGACTGCAAAGTTTTGGGAATAGAGGAGGGGGGACCTGTTCACTCCGCTGGATTTTAATACATGTTTACATCCCGCTAACTCGTTTTATCCTTCGCAGAACAGCACCACCTTTCAATTAATGTTACTGTTAAGCTCCAGAGGAACAGCTGACGAGCACACGTGGGCCTGTAGACAATACGGGTTGCAAAACGCAACTTCCATTGCTTTATTTTATTTTTACAAAATACAGATGAAACATTTTCTTAGTATGTGGTGTTTTAATATCTCTGAAGCGTCCCCCCCCCCCAACCCTTCCTTCTCCCAGGTGAACTGAAAAGCAAGAATTAACCTCAATGACAGTGCTACTAGCTCTGAGTCTATTTTGGCCTGTTCTTTAAGTAAAAAGAACAACCTAGATGAGAATTTTGTGCTTCACTGGATATTGAAAGATGAGGCAATAAACTGCTAAACTTGAGTAATCACACGCTCCCAGAGGAATGCTTCAAATGGGGTTGGTCAAAAACCTTGAAATTCTACCCTTCTGCACACTGCCTGGGCTTTAACATTTGATGAGATTCATTATAGTGGGGGACTGAATACAAGTGTCTTCTGATTACAGACCTTCCATTAAAAGTTCCCACCAGTGTGCCTTTCCATAGAAGAGCATCAATGGGATTAAAATCTCAATTCACCCCAGTCAATTCTCCAGTAACACGATTTCATTAGAGGCAGGCAGGGAGGAAAATGGACTCGAAAGCGCTGAAACAGCTGGTGTATAAATTATAAAGTGTACTTTCAACTAAGTGAACACACCTTCCGCTCAGCCACATTACTAATTAATGTGTAGGGTAGCCGATTTTATGTAAATTGTATTCTTCCTCTCTCCTGTGCTTTGGTTAACAACAGGTTTTTTGGGGAAATCTTGGAGAAAAGGGAGATTATGCAAAGCTATCATCATATGAAAATAACATATTAACATACTGCCTGTGAACTGTGTCCAATCAGTTCCTTTTCACTGGCGTGTGTACAAAACAATTAAAATCAAATTTATATTGCACTTCTTTAATATATTCTGGTATTAATATAATCAACAAACAAGTGTTAAAGAGTCTTACAGGCCTATTCTGCTTTAAGATGATATGTTTGTTCTGGGGAGGTTTAGTGAATATTTTCATTTTCAGGGACACTTTGAAAAAAACAACAACCAAGCTCTCCACCATATTAAAATAATTCATCAGCTATAGCTGCTGTGTGTGTGTGGATGTTGTCGTGTTGTAGCAGAACCCTATTATTGTTTCTTTCATTTTTTTATTGCATCATGGTAATGTCCACCTTCTGTCCATGTGACCCAAAGCACATTGGGTTTTAATTATGGAATGTTGCTGAGTGTTCTGCTAAATGATTTCGTTGAATTATCCAGATAACCCTCAGGCTGGTTGTAATAACAGCTGTTATAATGTCAACCAGACCTACACAAATGTAACAAAGACCCCTGTTTTGAAATCAAGCCAAGTCTGAAGGTTTCACTAAGTGAGCTATGGATTTGGCACAGGATACATGTTTTTTGGGAAATATGTATTTTCATTATGTTTTTGTTTTACCAGCCCAGCCTGAAAAATCTCCACCTCGGCTATGTGAGATGTTTCGTTGTCACTTTCAGTTGACACAAATATATGTTCTGTGGGACCGTCATACACAGAATGGAGACATTTATTGTAGAATTAAGTTTCCCTTAATATCTGCCTTTTATAATATGGTAGTCACTGTCTTTACACGCCTTCCTACCCTGGTCCTGATAGGGATAAAGAATCCCACCCGTGTACAGTCATCACATTCTGTGGTAGGAATGAGGAAATTACATTTACTGTCTTTGTCAGTTTTGTAAAATATACTTGCAATTTCATTTTGTTTGGTTTGCTCATAAATCTGCACATCTATTTTAACAAATCTTCTCAAATTACAACTTAGATAATTATTTTAATAGGTATCTACATGTCCATTTCCCTGGATTGTATTCTATTTGTCCTTTCCAGGGTTGGAATGGCTTCCCTCAATGGAACAGGAAGGAACCACTCACCCCATCTCTACAGACGATCAGAATCACTTTGGTGGCTCAGAGGGTATTGCACCGCAGATTTTTTAAGATGTAGAGATGGATGGGAGAAGCAAAGACTTGTTGCCTGATCAAAAGTTTGTTTTTACAATAAGTTTCCTCAATTGCCATTTTTTAAAAGAAAGGTGGGGTGCAAATTTAACAAAATAAACACTGAAGGTTGCCTTTTCAAAATATGTGTCTAAATCAATTCAAAGAGCAATAATGGTGTCTAAGTATTCAGAGAAATGTAAATAGAGGAATAGCTAAGCATGCATTAATTGGAGACACCATTTTACATAGGAAATTTAGAAGAAGAAGAATAATTTCTCAAACATCCTCATTCTCTGATTTTTTCCCCCCAAAGTGCAACTGATATATTAAGAATGTTCCATTTTCCTCTGCTTTATTTAAAAAATGTGTACAGAGCATTCTCTGAGAGTGAATTGCCACAGTTTCCAGGTCCTTCAGCTCATTTGTGTCTCCTGACGTGTGCATTGACAAAGCACTGCATGTAACACTAATGCATCAAGATTGTTTTTGGGGGTGTTTAACTGGTGTGCAGAGTGCATTCACACAAAGGCAAAAACATTGCAGAAAAAGGACTTTGATGCATGATACAGATTGTGTTTTTGTACTGCTTTATCAAAATGTGGGCGTGAATTGGTAACACAGAGTATGGAAATGCAAATGAGCTGGAGAAACCAAAAGCTACATCAAAACTGCATATGCTCTGCTCCCATTTCAGAACTTGAGTTTTCAAAATTATCTTAGTTGAACTAGAAATCCAAAGAAGTGGAAATCAGAGCAAAACAAAAAATAGGAATAATATAAGAACGGAATGGCAGTTGGGTGGTACATCTTTTCAACTCTGTGGTTAAGAAAGCCCCTTCCAACCACTGATGAGCAGGGATACTATGTTTCCACACCACAACCAGCAGTTGAGATATTGTGATGTCATAGAATTTCCACAAACACTCTGAATTACAGACTCACTTACCCCTGTGCCCAGTGTCTCATCAACTGAATATTCAACACTTCATGACTGGTGGCTCTGTGAACTGTATAAGCAATGTTTGTTGTGTGAGAGCTGCTATAAAAGCTTGGGTTGTGGTATTTGATCTGTGATTACTGTTTCATACATGTAACAAACCTATTTTCAGTACTAGGATTCAGCTGGAAGATGTATAAAATAATAACAGAGAGTTGTTGTGCACAAATTATGATTCACTAGATTAGCACAACTCTGGTACCTAAAAAATGGTGACCTGCCAGATGCTTCATAATTGCAGTCCCAGGCAGAAAATTAAAATTGAAAGTTTATCATGGCTTTGGTATAGTTTTTATATAGAATAATGTATCTTTGTGGGTTTGTGCATAAAATGCTTGTGTGCAGAATCAAGAATTCAATCAGCTTGTACCAATTTGAAGCAAAGAGTATCTTTCCAAGCCAAGGGATTCCAGATGGTTGGGATCCAGTGCTTCTGGGTATACACTTAGACTCAAATTTAGCACTATAGTTGTTATGCTGTCCAAAGTGAACAACAGTTCCACTGAACTTCCTGCTTCTCTATGTAGAGAAGCAAGATGACCAGGAGAAGAACAGAACCAGAGTGTCCCAAAGTTACCTTTTTGGACTCTAGTTCCCAGAATTATTCAGCCATAGTGGCTGAGGAGTTCTGGGAGTTGTAATTTTAAAAAAGTAGTTTTTCTTCAGGGAAGAATAAAAAGCTAAATGTAGCAGGGACTTGGCAAGGTTTTTAAAAACTGACCACCATAAACAGAATACACAGAAAGCTGTGTGGAAAATGTGTGCCTTTGGACAAAGAAGGTCCCTAGGTGACCCTGAGGCACTACGCTTCATTGCAAGAGTCCTTGGCATGTTGGGCCTCCTCGTGGACTCTGGTCCTTGACTTGAGGATTTTTGACCACAAAACCCCAAAGATTTCTCAGCCACATTAGCCATATTGGTATATGAGGGGAAATCATCATCATCACCTTAGAACTGGAAGGAGCTGGAAGGGACCTTATGGATCATCATGTTGATTACGTTATGAAAAAGAATCACTACAAAATGCAGGATGTGAGGACTAGAGATGGGTACGACCCAAGCTACGACCCTGAAAAAACTGCAGTCCATGCAGGTTCGTAGTTTGGTATATCTGACTGGAGCAGACTGCAGTCCAGGAAGATTTACAACAAATGAAAATTGCCATTTTTAAGGTGCCATGAGATTTGTTTGTTTGTTCTGTTTTTTGATGCAATAGACTACCACAGCTATTTCCCTGAAAACTTTGAAGGTTTTTCTTTGTGTAAGAAATGCATATAGTATATTTCAAAAGTTGCTGCCTGTCTAGTGTGGCAGGAATGTCTCCCAATCACTCCTCTACATTTCACTTCCACTTTTCCTCAGTATAAATCTTTTCTACCCCCACACCCAACAGGTGAAATTTTGTTTCATTGTTAAGAGTTCCACTTGACAATGGAATTAGATGCCAAATAATACTTGGAAAAGGGTTTTTTCTTTCTTTCTTCTTTTTGTACTGACTACAACATCCAGCCTGACCATAGGAGATTCTGGGAGTTGCAGCTGAAGAAGCAAACTTTTCCAATATTTCATTTCTAATTAATATAAGTATATACACATTTACTAAAGTACACAGCCCATTTAACAGTAAGGCATATATCTCAGTAAGGAGCTAAAATTGCCACACCATACAAGTAGAATTGATAATAATTGTTTTCTGTCAAGTCAGTTCTTAGTTTTGTTGACCCTTTTCAGGGTTTTCTAGGTAGAGCGTAGTCAGAAGTGGTTTACCATTCCCCTCTTCTGGGGGCATCCTGGAACTGTGTAGCTTGCCCAAGACCACACAGGCTGGCTCCCCCCCTCCTCTCAGTTTTAAATTTTTATTTCAGTCCATTCAAAATAGCATAGTAGAATACCTTTTGTATTACAATAATAGTAAATTGTTTGGTTGTTGTAGGTTTTTCGGGCTGTTTGGCCATGTTCTTAAGGTTTTTCTTCCTAACGTTTCGCCAGTCTCTGTGGCTGGCATCTTCAGAGGATAGGAGTCTGAACTCTGTCTGTGCTCTGGTGCAGTTTGTGGGATAGTTGAGTATTTATAGCCATGGGATCAGCTTTTTGTCCTTTTCAGGAGATTGGGTGATTATGGTGATCAGCGTGTTTTTTGTTGTGGGTGTTGTGCTAAAAGGGAGAGATTATCTGTCACTGTGATTGATGGGTGTCATTAGCTGGTCTTTTGTGTGCAGTGATCACCGGTCCTTGTGGCTGGGTAGAGTTTGTTGACCTTTTGCAGCCTGTATTTTTCAGTAAATGTTTTGTTCATAAACTCTTATGCTTTCATATATGCACACTGTTTACATTGTCTCTTTGTATTTTCATATAGTCTCTTCCTCGGCTCATTATTGTATTTTGATGTCTAGCTAATGCTGCTTATAGTAACCAGCAGTCCTACCCATTGTCCACACAGGCTGGCTCTTCTCGGGTAAGCAGTGAGGGACTGAACTCCCAGCCACTGGCTCCGCAACCTGATACGTAGCTCACTGAGCTATCCAGCCAGCTTTTGAAAAGTAGAATGCTGGCTGGGGAATTCTAAGAGTATCAGTCTAAAAAGGCAACTTCCCCAACTTCTGTTGTTTTTTTGTTGGACCTCAATCATATCTTCCTCTACTTGCATCCATGTTCCTCCCTCCGTCCCTCCCTTCCCCCTTTTCCACTCTCTTCCTCTCTTCTTGGCAAAGGAAAGAATCAACATAATTTCATTTTAATTAAATCAGCAGACAGCTGAACATACAGCTGGCCCAATAACTAGTATATTGTTCAAAATAACATGCAGAAATAAACTAGAAATAAGGTGAAAGGCCAAGTCTTTAAAAATATGCAGTACACTCCGGGAATATTATTAGTAGATTCCTAAACTTCCTTTGCATAAGGCTATGTGTTAGTTTCCTAATCCAATTGCCTGTAATAGATTTTAATTTCTGCATGCATTCTATAATTATTTTCATCTCAATGTAGCTGTGAAATTGAGTGTTTTGCTTCTGCTAGTAGCTATCAGGTCATTTCTGAAAATAAATAGTGTATCTCAGAGAAGAACAGTGTTATTATTATTCAAAGGCTTCATGTTTGGGCAATTATGCAAACATTGTTTCACTGTCAGTCACTAAAACCTTTTCCAGAATACCTGGAACGCTTGAATTAATTAGACTTTGAAAACCTCCGTGTGCGTATCACTGAGCAAAGGTGGTGACCCTCTTGTCCTCCTGCCCCCAACCCAAAGGAGGAGTGTGCCATGGCAACATCTCTCTCTGAACTGTTCTCTTATGCTGATGAAGCGCTACCTGTCTAATCCTTCCCTACCAGAATGAACAGTCATTGAGAATTAAGTCCACAAAAGCTATCCCAAAGCATTATAGAGGGGCCTTGATCTATGTTTGCCCCAGAACGAAAACAGCACTAAATCCCAGTATCAAAAATACTCATCTGAAAGTCAAAAGCTGGATGGAATGTAAGGCCTTTGTACAAAGACCCAGCAAGATCCAGTAAGAAATCCAAAGATTTCCTCAGGGTCCTTCTTGGTCTTAGCTTCCATAGTCTTCTTTTGCTTGGGGCATGAGGGTGCTACCATTCATATGAAACTTGAGAACATGAGTATGTTTTTCCTTTCATTCTTTATTCATATCAGAGTGTTGCATAATTTAAAATTATGGACAGATATGAAATATAGGTAAAATAAAAATAAATTAAAATGTTAAGACTAGTTTTGACCAGAAGTGGGCTACTTCAATAGCATTATATCAGCCATTTGCTAAATCTCCTTTTGTACACATGGTGAGGCATAAATTACATACACATAAGTACTGAATGCCCTGTTAGGATCACTAGAAGTCGGTTCCGATGTGATAACACAACACATACACACAAGTGCTGCACTGATTGAATTTCTCCACAATCACAGAAAATTTGTCCTGTGTCCAGGTAAACCCATTTTACTTGATTAGTATTTGGTCTTCCTAGTTCACTTCAAAGTCCAGCCAGAGTCTTGTCTTAGTGGGAGACACTCTCCATTTGGCAACGTGTGTTGTTTTTGTTCTTCATGGGTTAAGCCTAACCTATTCTGGTTTAATATTTAGAGCCTGAGGAGTGTAGAAAACCTTTCCTGGATTTTAGACTTCATCCAGGGGGTTGGTGTCCATTAAGTGAATGGGTTTGGTGCTGTATTGCCTTATTTCGTTCATAATTTGCTAGCACCTCTCAACATACTTCTGGAGAGGCAATGTCAGCCAAATAATGGACTTTTTCAATGGGGGTAAGTTTTAGGCAGGCAGTAATAATCCATCATGATTCATTAAGAGCGACATCTGCTTGTATGGCATGTGCTAATTTATACCATATGGCATTAGCATATTCTGTTATTCTTATTGTTCGTGGGTGTGCATACCAGTCTGACCCAGCAAGTTTCCTAAATATAATATTTCTGGTGGCAACTTTCTGTTTAGTAAAATGTATATAATATTAGCTGAGGTATTTTAAGAGTTATGTTTGCTAGATTTGCATGGAAAGAAGAACCCCTTTGTTGATTACATTCTGTCTGTTATAACTTGGTGACTGTGCTACGTTCTTTGTATATTATTAAAGAATTCTTACTTCTAAAACAAAGCCTTTCTGTCTTCAGGGAACCAAGAAAAGTTTCTTTACACAATAGAGATATAAGAAGACCTTTGTTGAGCTTGACAAAAGCTTCATCTAGGCCAGTGGTTCCCAAACTTGGGTCTCCAGATGTTCTTGCAGAAGCCTTCACCACTCATAGAAGCCTTCACCATTATCTGTGCTGGCCAGGATTTCTGGGAGTTATAGTCCAAGAACATCTGGGGACCCAAGGTTGAGGACCAAGGGCCTACATGAAGCTTTTGTCAAATTCAACAAAGGTCTTCATATATCCCTATTGTTGTAAAGAAACTTGTCTGTATGAATACATGTCAGTTTATATCTGGTCTGTCAGTTTTTTATGTATTCAATCAGAGTTGGGGGGAAAATTACCCTTTCCCAGCTCAGTATTTCTCTAATGTACATATTTTTGCATGCGTTATTTCCATGCATTTTTATACATATCTCTCACTAATGCACATGTTTCTGAATGCAAGTTTCTGTAATACATGATTTTTTTTAGCTGGGAAGGGCATCATAAAATTAGAGGAAGTGAAGAATCCAAAAGATAACTGCACACCAATCCGCAAATTAGTCCAGGAAGTGTGAATTAGGTTGGTTTGCTGAAAAATACAGATCAAAGAAGAGACTACAGGAGTCATGGGGAATAGGAAAATTAGACTAGACTTGCACTGCTAGAACGGCCCCACATGGTTATGGCTGGGGATTAACAGGGTAACGCCACTGCAACCACATCACAGCACTGTGTCTACAGCCATCTAGACCTCCTCCTCCTTTTTATTACCACTGATGTTTCCAAGCAGACCAGGTGTCACAAGAGTAGAGATAAGAAGTGGCATCCTTGGCTCTAACTTCACAGTTATACTGAGGGTGCAGCTACATTAGCAATAGGGAGCAAGCTAGTGTGGACCACTTTGGAATGATCAGGCTTGCTTAGAGCGATCTAATCAAGCCTGACCACTCACGCAGAAATTGCTGCTGCAGCTCATATTTGCCTTCCCTTTTAAAGGGCTGGCAGAGAAACTTCCTGCAGTCAAAGCCACTGCTATGGATTTGACTCTGGGCGGTTTCTTGACCAGCTCTTTAACAAGAGGCAAAGCAATTTTTTTAAAAAAATATATAACTGATGCAGTGCATCAGCAATGGTCCATTACATTAAAACAAAAAAAAACACCTTCCCTGCTCCTGAGCTGACGAGCAGAGGAAGTTATTAATTTGCCAAAATCCTGAGGTGGCACACTTATTAAGCCACTTCATGATATTGGCAAATTCAGACTGGAAGACTTGCTTTGGATTGGTTCCAGTGATCACACACTCTGGAAATAATCCAAACCAGAGTGATCTTTCCCTCACCAAAAAAAGTAGAAGCCCCTTACAGGGGCCCAGAAAAGTACAGATAGGACCACTCGGGGGGTTTGCTCCAATAAAGATGTCATCTGAACGCTGTCTTTAAGTGTGACCTAGCCCATTCCTGCAAGGGACCAAACAGCGGACTAGTCAGCCTCTGAATTTCATTTGCTATGCCATTGCCAGTACATTCTGTTTGGGGAGGTTCTCTTGAAGCTCAACAAATCTGCTTGAATTTTCAAGGTAGCTCCCAGATTTGCTTGACAAAGTGGCTATAGTATTATATACATCTAGACTATGCCCTCAGCCCCAATAACAAAAATAATTGTTTGCCGTCAAGTCAATTCTGACCTATGGTAACCCTTTCCAGGGTTTTCCAGGTACTGAGTACTCCGAAGTGATTTACCCTTTCCTTCTTCTGAGACAGTGAATTTTGCTCATGGCTACACAAGCTGGCATTTCTCACAAAAGGCACAGTGAGAAGTTTGTTTGTTTGTTTGTTTGTTTGTTTGTTATAATAAATAAATCCAAAGCGAGGGTAAAATGGTTTGGATTATTTCCAGAGCGTGTGATCACTGGAACCAATCCAAAGCAAGTCTTCCAGTCTGGATAAAATAAAATAAAATAAAATAATAAAATATATGACCTCGGGAAAAGATGCTCCAACAGGTAATGTGGTCCCAAACCGTGGACCTCCAGCTTCTGCCTAACTCACTGAGCTATCCATCTTCAGCCATAATACATATCCTTAGAATCAGACTCCATTGCTTACTCCAGTCCATTGGGAGAAATATCTATTTATTTCTACCTTCTGCTTCCAGTTATTTAACCACCTCCCTCTCCTATTACTGCTGTATTTACTCAGGAACCTTTGGGAAGGGATTTGTTGAAAGCTTTTTTGAAGTTGGTTTGAATAATGGCCAATTGATTGCCTTTGTCTGCTTGTTGATGGTGATCACAATGCTGGTAATTATACACTAGGAGAGAATAATTTTTGCTTACATTCACTGGCATAAAAGAAATGGCATATATCTTAAGTGCCAAATTGCCTATTGTAGGTAGATCATTGTATATATTCTTTATCATACCCAAAGTCACAAAGAATACACCAAACAATGAAGAATATAAGCAGCAATTAGTTAACTAGTGACAATTTGCTGATGAGATTCACACCATTTCACTCTTGCTGGCATGAATAAACAATAGTATTCTGGCCAGTGTGCTTATATGCCATCTTTGGAATAATCTTTTAAGGCAGGACAGTAATATGCCTGGTTTACTCCTGTGTTTTGAGTGTTCTCCTAAGGCTGTCCATGTTCGACATTAAACAGTGTCTATTCCTGTGACACCATGCTGGCTCTAAACCAAGCATTAACTCATCTATGAGTGGCTGGGTGGATACTTACCAGTAAATAGGAGAGGGTAAAATTTGAGATTTTACTTGAAAGCCTGTGTGTACTTGAGTGCACACATTTGATCTGAAAGACATGTTTCTTCTAGGTATTTGGATTGCTTTGTGCCTCAAGCAACAGATATCTAGATAATTTGTTACAAACCAGCCACGGCAATTGCTTTGTATTTGGATGAGAAGTGGTTAACTTCTGATGAAAAAAGAAATTAGGTTCTGAGATTTTCCCTTGTGTTGTGTCTCTTTGAGAATGGTAGCGAGCACAAGAAGAGATCCTGTAGACTATCTTTACTGCTAATGTCAGTGTCTTCAACAGTCAGGTGGTCTTTGCTGTGTAATAATTTGCATCCTTTTTTCTGCTTGCAATATGGGCACCGGATAGCAATGTAGCAATGCTGGGCTACTTCCTGGCATTTTGAATCATGGATACAGAAGCAAAATACCCCACATTCATAAACTGGAGGGATTTGTTTTGTTTTGTTTTTGGAAGGATTTAATTAGAATTCTAATATGAATGGGTGCTGTCTGTCTTTTCCAAAGTTTCCAGAAGCCAAATGGGCTCATATGGTAGAAACCTATTCAAGTGTAGGAAAATGTAAAAAAGTGGATAAATAGGGAATCTTAAAAACAAGGTCAATTCAGTGTTCTCTCAGATGTAACTTTCTGGAATCTGCTGCAGTCATGCTCATGTTGATACAGTGTTCGTCTTTATACAGATTAAGAAGGCCAAGTTCCTCAGCACTTCCCTCTCAGAGGATCATGCTGTGGGAGAGCACAGCACTTATTCTGGTTGCATACTGGATCACCATAAGAGCCGATCTAGTCTGACCACCTTGTTTTATTAAATCTATTTGCTCCCCATCCAAAATTTCCCTCTGTGACTTTAGATGTGGAATATTTGAATACTTGTTGAACATTTGATCCAAAGTTCTTTCATTCTGACATTTGCCGTCATCTGCTGGCATTTGGTATTTGATAGCATTTGAGAGTTAACATATAATAGTATTCAATATTTGACAGTTTGGCTTTTGACAACTTTTAATAGTTCATTTGCGACATCTGCTAAAATCCGCACAATGAACAGTTTAGAGAACAGTGCCTGAATTTTAGATTTCAAGATGAAATGTCACTTTCAAAATTTGAATAATGAAATTGGCAACTTTATAAACCTGAATATTCATGAATATTCATTTTTGTTCTAATTTTGGGTGGTGGCCTGGAATGGACCTTGACAGGTCTATGATGACTAAGAAGGATAATGCTAGTCTGTACAAAACTCTCTTCATTGTAATTGGTTCTGTAAGTGCCTCAGGCTCAAAGTTCCAGCCTTGGCCCCTCATGTTTGAGCAGGTGCCCGGAAGGTGCAGTGCTAAAGCAACATCACCACTGTTACAGTTTCTATAGATATAGCTTTGTTGTCTCGTCTGAATACAAGAGGGTCAAGAATATGTTGAAGATGTAAAAACGGAGGGACCCTAATTCATTTGCTATGGTCTTGTCCAGTTATTACTCCATGATAATGTGTGTATGTAATGAAAAAATACCAGTTTTGTACTGTATTGCATTTCTTTGCCCATAATTTACTGTTGGTATATTTACCTGTGAAATGGGACACAGGAAAGGGGCACAGACATTGGATTCTATGGTCCACCAGGGTGACCATGAGTATTGTCTCTCACATCGGGAATTCCTGTACCACACACCACACAGAGAAGCAAGAACAGAGGATGTCTTGGGCTTGGATATAAAAGAGAGAGTGGCATTTAACAAGCAAGAGGTGAACATCAGAATAGTTGAACCATGTTCTTCCAACTGTTTGATAGCTTACTTTGCTCTCACTGGGAACAACAACAGAGAAAGGAAAAGTAGGAGAAGAGGAAGACCTAGCATGAGATGGATTGTCTCAACAAAGGAAGCCATGGCCTTGAGTTTTCAAGAGATAAGCAGGGCTATTAAGGACATTCTGGAGGTCATTAATTCATAGGGTCACCATAAGTCAAAGTAACTTGACAGTACACTACAGCTGCAACAACAAGCATGTTCCAGGGCCACACCTCAAAAAAAAAAAAAAAAACTTCCACCTTTAAAAATACTTTTTAAAAATCACTTCAGTTTTTGTAACAAAGATTTGTTGCTGAAACAAAAAGAAGGTGGGGGCTACTCTTTGCTTTCCAGAAGCATAACTCTTCTTTGAAGCATAATTTTCCAAATTTTAAAGAAAAAAAGAGGGGAGAGAATTTTCCTCTGCCGCATGATTCCCAGCCCATCTTAGACCAATGGAGGGAGTCCTTTCCCATCCTGAAATGAAAGATGTTGGAATGACAGTGAACGGAAATAAAACTTGGCTTTGTCAGCATAGAGGCAAACTAGTCATTGCTTGTCAGTCCTGGCTGGTCTCTTCCCTGTGCCATGAGAATGTGAAAAGCACTCAGGTGGTTTCCATGGCAAAAGCCCCGCAGACCAGCACTTCCTAAAGACTTCATCAGTGGAGACCTGCAAACCATCATGGTCTATCATCACAAGAGAAATCCACTCATGATCTTTGACAGGTGAAGCCTAACTAGAGTGACAGAAACACATTGATGTAAAATGGAGCCGACAAGTGAGGGTTAAAAAATAAATAAACACAGAAATATCAGATTAGAGAAAGGAGTGAGTCATCTAAAAAGCAGAGGGAGATTATTGAGCCCAATATTCAATCTCTGGTAAATTCAGTTAATTGGGAGCTCTTACGTATAAACATCCCAATCATCTTTTCTTCTCGGCATTGAGGGAGTTAAGATGAGAACCACAACCATGGCATTTTGGTCTCTTAGTGGAAGGCTGAAAAGCAAGTGTTTGTGACTGCAGTTCCCTAAGGAAAGAATGAGAATGCTGTGTGGAGGGCACCAAACCTACAGTGGATTCAAGCATATGGTCTTTTCCATGGTGAGCACCGATACTTCCTTAGGAGGGTGCAAAGGAGGGCATTACAAATGCCATCACAAGGGAACTGGAAGGTACATCATCATCGGGCTGTGTGGGAGAAGGGTCTATTAAGAGAGGCAGATTTAAAATGTGCATACTTAAATGTGTGCTAGAAGACAATATTCCTTCACTGTTCTACACAAACACACAGGATGGCCTATAAAACATCCTTGTCTCAACTCATCTTCACAATATTTGATGTAAGCTTAGCCCAGCCAGTGTGTGCTTCAGGCTATGTAAAGCCCAATCCTTTAGAAACAACATGGTTACAATGCTGTAACTCTGCGTAGGACTGAACTGTTAGGGAGACTCCAGGGACAGCAAGAGTCTGTGTTTGCCTCTCCAAAACCCAGGCACAGTACACTAATATGCTTCTCCCTTGAATTGCACAGGTCTGAACATCATAGTTTTGCTCATACATAGATTTCTTTTTCAATAAATGAGTAAATAAATATTCTAATAAATAAATACATGTTCAATGAATACTGTGCCCCTGGCCACCCAGAAGCAGGGGGATGAGTTCAACACCAGAGGCACTGAAGTGGTCTAGGTAAAGGTAAAGGTTCCCCTTGACATTTAGTCCAGTCGTGTCCAACTCTAGGGGGCGGTGCTCATCCCCATCTCCAAGCCATAGAGCCAGCGTTTGTCCGAAGACAGTTTCCATGGTCACGTGGCTAGCGCGACTAGACACGGAACGCCATTACCTTCCCACCGAGGTGGTACCTATTTATCTACTTGCATTTTTACATGCTTTCAAACTGCTAGGTTGGCAGGAGCTGGGACAAGCGACGGGAGCTCACTCCGTCGCGTGGATTCGATCTTACGACTGCTGGTCTTCTGACCTTGCACCACAGAGGCTTCTGCGGTTTAACCCGCAGCGCCACCACGTCCCTAACTGAAGTGGTCTACTTGCCCCCAAACCAAATGCTTCTGATTCAGCCTCTAGATCAGAGGATCATAAGTACCTTTAAGGCTCATTACATGCAGTACTGTATGGAAAGGATTTTCAACACTATGAAAGAGAACCCGGATAGAGAACTGTTCTCTCTCTCTCTCTTTCTCTCTCTCTGTGTGTGTGTGTGTCTTTGTGAATCAACTGTTTATGCTTTGTACTTACATTTTTGGAGGCATAAAAGTTATACACAGATTTTGAACTACAAAATCTGTAGTGCCCCTAACCCCAGCATTGTTGAAGGGAGGAGTGGAGTAGATAATGAATACAGCAAAATCATTTTCACATGCTTCTTCCATATCATTGAGTGCTATCACTTCTGAGTTATGGTGACCCTATGAATTAATGAACTCCAAAAGATCCTATTTCATTATCTGTCCAAAGTACACTAGCCCCAGTTCCTTTGATGCACTGAGTTTAAAAAAAAAAAAAAACTCTGGAGAGGGAAACATGTGGCCTTCCAGATGTTGTTGGGCTGCAACTTTCATCACTTTGGGCCCAAAAATGCAAGCAGCTGAATCAGTACATGTCAACAAAGGAGGAGCAGGTCTTTTGTAAAGGAAATGGCTCTTGACTGGCCATTCAAAATCCAGGCTCAAACCACAGTCAAATACTTTGAATTACAACAGGGGTAACTTGCAGCATATACTGTTCCTGTGGAAATCCAATTCTCTCCCACCTACTGTGAGCCTCTGCCACTAGATGGGCAAAATAAAAATGTAATTAATTTAAAAAAAAACACCAAACACAGAGGGAACAGGAAATCTTGAGGGGCACAGCAAGTGATGTCATAGTCCCTGACAATCAGAAAATCCTAGGGCTTTGTCCATGTGAGTCCTGGCTTTAGATGACCACTGGGTACAACACAATTCTCTGGGTCGAAAGACTATAGCCCTCGGAGTTAATATGATACACAGTGCAAACACCTGTACCAATTTAATTTGGTTAATATAGATGTGGGAGAATTTAACTGCAGTTCCTTGGATCTACCATTTTTTCCCCATATCTAGGATAGAAGAAAAGTATAGTTTAAAAAAAAAAATTAAAATGTTGGGAAAGCATAACTGCCCATTTCCCCTCCCTACTAGAATTGGGTCTTTAAGTCTCCAGTTGAAGCAAGAGAGTGGGGCTCTTCCTGCATGCATTCACGCATTGTTCCTGTCAGCTGTCCCTCTCCTTGCTTGCTGTGTGCTGCACCTGGAGTCTTGCTCACCCAGCAGGTAAAGGAAGGCAGCAGGTGGCGGGTCCAAGGAAGGAGCTGGCAGAAGAAGCAACTTCTGCCTTGTCTCCTGCTGCATGAGGAGACTGAGCATGTCTGCATCTGAGACGCAACATCAGACATGTCCCTTTCCCTTTTGAGAGACAGCACTGCCACAGACATTCCTGGAAATCTCTTAATTCCTTATCTCCTGCCTAAATGCTACAAAATGCACAAATCTGCTTTTGGAAGGAAAGAAGTGGCTGAAGGACAAGAGAGACACATTGGCCCTCTGTTGCCTGATGCCCTGGGAGCTCCTGCTGAGTGGGAGCCATAGAAACACACAGACTTTGCTTTCTCACCAGCCAAGCTATTCAGCCAGAAGCTGGGCTGATTACAAACCAGGTTTTGCCAAACACTGCTGGTACCTCCAGCAGAGACCTGCTGGAGGGTGCAGACTTAATTATAATGCATCTTCCCCACTGTTGCAGAACGCTAATCCTGACTCACTAGAGTCCAACAATCTTTGTTTGGTTGTGGAAATTATTTCTGGATTTTATTAATTAAAAAAAACAGAAAGAGAAAGAGGGGCAGAAGGAAAGATTGCTCTAGTTTGAAACTTGAGAGAACAAAATGCGGGTTTTCCGTAGAAACCACCTTTCAACAAACTGGAACAAGAACCTGAAAACACAATCTATTATGCATATATCATTTCTGTTATACCAACTGACAGCCAGCTGTCTTCAAGCTACATTTTAGAGGTATTTGTGCAGTCTTTGTTGCAACTAAATACAAAGCCATTCAATAGTAGCACACTTTATTTACTTATGAAGGATTGGTCCAGGCTCACTGAGCAGCTCTATCTGACCAAAAGCCAACCAAACTTGAATAACATAGTATATGCTTTATCATCAATAGGTGTTAGCTTTTATTATTTGTATATGATGCAAAAGCTTTGTCTCTATAGGGAGATGGAGGTGACTTGCCAGTAGAGATGGGAAGAGGCCAGACGTGGGATTTCTGGACTTACCCTCCTAAATCCTTTGTCCTCTGCTGACCTTGCCTTTCCAACCCAGTGCCGAAGGGATCTATTTTAGCCCAAGGAGTTTCCTATAATTCCACTGTCCTGTGCTAGGTATTCAGGGCTGCCACCACTAATTATATGGCTTATAGGACTAGGAGTGTTGGAGGAAATGAAGTCAAGCATGATAACACCAGTCAATAAGTGAGAATGCAACAGAGCAGCCAACAAGGAACCCTAATTACTTGACTCTACTTCTGTTGTCCTCTATAGACATATAGACATTTGTGCTAGCCTGGTTATATGGTTCTCCACTTCCAACACCCCCTTTTCAATGATGTGTTCAAATTCCATCACACATAGCCATGCTATGGAGGGGAGTTTGTTCTCGTTGGAGAGGGAAGGAGTAAACCTCTTTCCTTCATGTACTGTGATCCTGCCCCCAAATTCCCACACTGAACCTGCAGAAATGAAAGAAAAACAGAAGATGACGCTACATATGCTAATTAAGTGTAACATGTAGTTTGACTATCAGAATCTGGCAATTTTACCTTTCCAAACATGTCCTTGGCAACGTAAACCAGGACTGTGCATGGCCCCCAGATTCAGTTTGGTTTGGAGGCCAGTTCAGCACTTCAAGATGGATCCCAATTCAAGCTGAATTGTTCTCAGCCCCGTCTCAATCGACTTGTGCCCCATATTCCAACTGATCTGAAAATCTCAATTGATAGCTTCCCGTAGATTTGCGCTATAAAACCAATGTGGCGACAACTTATTTTTTGTTTTTGCCCTGAAGCATGTAAAATTTTGTGATGTAATATCACAGAGCCCACAGAAACTGAAGTTAACAGCTTATGATGAGACTGATCATCAACAATTTAAATGTTTTAGGTATTTTAGAAGGTATTTTAAAATTGTTTGATTATTATTTTATATTTTTTTATTTTGCTATTTGGTTGCTTTTTGTGATGTCTTTTTATTGGTATTTTGTTTTGTAAACCACCCAGATGGGTGGTAGATCAATCAATCAATCAAACAAACAAACAAACAAACAAACAAACAAACAAACACACACACACACACACACATAAACAAACAAATGACCAGTAGTTCCCAACCTTGGCTCCTCAGATGTTTTTTGACTAACATGCCCAGAAGCTTTCACTGCTAGCTGTGCTGGCCAGGATTTTTGAGAATTGTAGTCCAAGAACATCTAGAACAACCCAAGGTTGGGAACCACTGTAATAGATCTTAAAGAGGAAAATGAATCTGCAAAACTTTGAGCAGTTAGCTTTACAAGTGTGTCTATTAGGTACTTTTAAAGAGCATTCTTAAACAGTCTGTACATTCAACTCAATGCTCAGTCTTGCCGATTGAGTCTCCGAGCTGCTGCCTGGTCACTTGCACAGCACATCTGCTTTTTGAGGAGGAGGAGGAGGATGTCGTTCCTCCCCTGCTGCTGTGCACCAGCATAGCCCAGCTGTTCCTCAGTCAACTATATGAACAATGCCCAGCCCTGAAGGTTCTTTTGGTCAAGGCATTATGGGAAAAGGCAGTCAAACAAACAAACAAACAATTGATTCTGCACAGGCAATTTTATTTATTTATTTATTTATTTATTTATTTATTTGAAACCCCTCATAATGATTTGGCCATAAGGATACTCAGGGCCAAGGCATTATCCACATAAGGTGTTCAGGTTATACAGCTGGGTGGCAGTGGTGAGGAGAAATGCAATAACCCCAATGCCAATCTTAGGCAATTTCACTTTGCCCAAAAAATGGACCTGACCATTCTGTTTCTTTCCAGACTTGACATGAAGCAGTCCAAAGAGGCCTAATTTGATTCAAGGTCATGACAGAGCTGATACATAGTTCTAACTTAAACCAGTAAAGTAGTGCCATTGTGACCACAATCCTATGAAGTTTACCTGGGAGAAGGCCACACAGGCCACAGTGGGACTTAACAACAAGTAAAAATGCAAAAGATTGACAAGCTGGGCATAGAAATATATATATATTTCTATGCCCAGCTTGTCAATCTTTTGCACTACCACCCGGAGTAGTGGTTTTCCACTAGATGGACAGTATAGATGTGAAATAAATAAATAAATAAATAAATAAATAAATAAATAAATAAATAAATACAGTCAACCCTCGACTTACAAACTTAATCCGTTCTGGAAGGAAGTTTGTAAGTCGAAAAGTTTGTAAGTCAAATCAGCATTTCCCATAGGAATGCATTGAAAACCAATTAATCCGTTCCGGCTGTTTTTGGTTCTTAGGTCGAGGGGCGGTTTGTAACTCGAAGCATTAGTTCCCATAGGAACTAATGCAAAGCCGGTTAATCCGTTCCTACCACTAGGGGCAGAATTTTTTTCTTTTTTTTCCTTTTAACCTAAGATGACTTAGGCTTTTTTTTTCGGTTCGTAACTCGAATCTAAGTTCGCAAGTCGAGTCAATATTTTTCTATCAGAACGGTTCGTAAGTCGAAATGTCCGTAACTAGGGCCGTTCGTAAGTCGAGGGTTGACTGTAAATATTTATTTATTTATTTATTTATTTATTTATTTATTTATTTCACATCTATACTGTCCATCTAGTGGAAAACCACTACTATGGGTGGTTCACAACCAAGTAAAAGAACATCCCTCCCACCCCTCAGCCAAGAAAAGATACACATACATAAAATGACAAAAAAGAAAAGAAGAACTCGATGGCGACAACTAAGCGAAATTACACATGTAAACACTATGGGTCAAAGGATCTACTTCAGGGAGAGGATATTTTTGAAGGCTTCTTTAAAGAGCTCTGTTTAAACAGGCTTTCTAAAAGGAAGGGAGCCTGCTGTACCTTCACAGGCAGAAAAGTATAGCATCAGAATTATCACCAATAAATGACATCTACATATCATATTCTATTTTCTTTCTTTTTTTTTAATGAAACTATGAAGCATGGACTAAAATATCCACCATATGAAATATTGTTGTAAGCTCTTCAGATCAGAACTTGTTAAAGTTCCTTTTTTTATTTTTTATTTTTTGCATCATGTCTCCCAGAATCTGTCATCTGGCCTGGCCACTCATCATGCTGATTT
Source organism: Intellagama lesueurii (assembly GCA_037013535.1). NCBI lineage: Eukaryota > Metazoa > Chordata > Lepidosauria > Squamata > Agamidae > Intellagama > Intellagama lesueurii. Next base: position 93,648,427 of record JBAJHW010000001.1, read on the forward strand.
GGGGATTCTGGGAGGTTTTAGTTAAAAATAGGTCAGTTTCCCAAGATTTGCTTTGACAATTCCAGACACTGGAAAATCAGGGCTCTAAATGGCCTTGGGATTCTATATAGCTAGAGAAGCTCCTCACTGCCAGCAGTGCTCCCTCTCACATGGGGCGCTATAAGAATGGGCAACAGAGGCATAATCAAGAGTCTTGGCCAAATGAGCTCTAGATATTTTAATTGCACCAGTGACCCTTGGAATAGGGCTAATGAAGCTACAGCCCTAGGCACACATGCTCTGGAGGAAGTCCTTTTGTGCTCATCAGAACATATCCCTGAGTAGGCCAGTGCAGAACTTTACTAAGCATTTCCTTCCAAAATGAACCACTGGAATTTTCTGCTGGATTGTTGTTGTTGTTGTTGTTATTGTTGTTGTTGTTGTTGTTGTTATTATTATTATTATTATTATAAATTTTAATAAAACTTTATTTTAGACAATCCATCACATTTCAAACAGATAATACAGTTAAGTATTCATCTTACTTACTAAATATTTTAACATTCTAAACACCAGCTATTCCCACCATTTAACAAAATTACACTTAATCTCGAATCCCCATTCCATCCTAGAAAGGTACTGACCAACAATCTGAGCAATCTAGATTATTTCATAAATTTCTGCTGGACTGTTTACACCCTTATCTGGTGGAACATCCTTGCTTTGAAAATGCATTTTTCTTCATCACACTGAAGCATATGCTAGAAAAGATTTGTTCCCCATTTAAAGCATTTGGAGAGGCTTACTAACTCTTATGATATCCCTCCTATCACTGTATAGGTAAAAATGACTTTAATTAATTTACTAACTTTCCGAGGTCTTGTCTGGTTTTCAAGGAAAATCTCTTTGAGGGATTTTTCTGTCCTTAAATTATATGCATCTACGGCAGTGTGTGTTCAATTTATAGCGACTTTAACAGGGCTTTCAATGTAAATGAGATATTTAATAAATGGTTTTACCAGTTCCATTCCCCAGTGAGTTTCCATGGCCAAGTGGGGACTCGAGCACTGTTCTCCAGAGTCCTAGTCCATCACACTATCCACTACACCACACTGGGAATCTAGGGAAGAAATGATAATGAATTACACATGACCTTTCTTTTGGTTAGGATTAACAAATGGAAGATATCGGCTCTCTGTCATTGTTGTCCTTAGCTGTCTTTCTCCCATAATTCCTGCTATTATGGCAATGGATCATTAAAAACAAAAGAGGGAAAGTGAGGGAGATTCTTTGGTATCTCTGGCTTTTCCAGCATTATCAGGTGTTAACAGTACATGAAACACAATTAACTGGGAGTTTCTCACAGTTGCCAGAAACAGTCTTCAGATGGCATTTATCAATGTGATTCTGATAGCTAAACTATTGGGTTAATAAGAAACATTTTGGCTATGCTCCTCTGAACAAGAAAGCAAGAAACTTGTTTTCAGAATATTGTACAAAATCCTGAACAGCAACATTGTATGCAGATCCCTGTTCCACAATGCACACATCTACCAATTCAAGGCAGACGCTGTCTCAGACCATCCAACATACATGCTTAATGCAAGCTTAGATTTGCAATACATGGTGTAGAATGGACAATGTAGAGCCAAAATCATAATCTATTACAATTTGATTTCAGGTGTGCATTTATACACACAGAGGCAAAGTTGGCTTGCGGCTGGAGTACTGGACTAAGAAAACCAAGATCAAATGTCAAAATTTACCTCAGAGACTTGCTCAGAGTCTCTTTTTGCTTTAAGCAAAATTTGGTGACGCTATTCCTACAAGTATGTTCCCAGTCCATAGATGATGCTGGGCCGGGGGCATTAAAGAACCAAGAGGGCAGAAGCTCTGACCTGGAGTCAAACATGAAGCAGGGCTGCAGTCCAGTCTGAAAGAGATACTACAAAATATGGGCTTTCAACAACTTGTGAAGAAGCAAATAGGGTCTCTTCCAGCTCTGCAGCTCTCCAATTATTATTATTACTTGGACAGGTTGGTATTCACTTGGGCATCTGGTACATAAACAAACTGCACCAAATAGACCAGATGGGGACAGTGTAGAATCGGGAAGAGAAAATAAATGCATGAAATGGATTTAAGGTTTCTAGACAGATATCAGGGTTATGATTGTAGTATGTCAAAGGACAAAGCAGCTGAACAATTTCCATGCCAAGCCTTCTGTCTGTAGAAGCTGAATCTCTGCTTAATCAGCCATGTTAGTAATGAATGCGGGTTACCATCTCTTTTGCCCACCCTACCCCGGAATAAAGACGCGAGACAAGAAATATGGGTTAAACACGGGCCACACTTTATTGGAAAACATCATTGTTGCCATCCTTTGGCAAAGGGGGGTCCTGCCGTAGTGCGGAACCAGGTTTAAGCACAGAGGTCTCAATGGACCCCTTAACCAACAAATGGGCGAGTCCCTGGCTCCAAGTTCTCGCAGTCATAAAGACAGCGAGAACCCGGCCGGCCCCAATTTGACCACCCCCGGACCTCAAGCCACCTTTTCCTTGTTGACTGTTGGTCCGGGTGTGGCCCCAGCGTGTCTTTCCCCCCCAAGCACTGTAATCGCACGATCCGCAGCCCTGGGAGGTCAGATGGGCTATACCTTATCTGCAAATGCAATGGGACTCACCAAAAACCTGTTTTATCCACACTACCCACCACAGCATAGGGACTAGCATAGCTAAGTCCCATGCCCGCCATCGAGCCTATCGAGCTCAGCACGCAGGCCCCCCTTGATGTCTTCCAAAAAGACATCCAAACCACCATTGGACAGATGTACACCATCTGACCAGAAAAACTCAGGCCTATCCAAACAGATCCTCTGGTGACCAATCACCGATCCAAGGCTGCTGCAGACCACCCTGCAGACTTCCCGATTAACACGCCCGTGAGCAGTGTTAATGGGTAAAAATTCTCTGGCTTCTCTCCAAGCCAACCGAGGGATGATCGTTGACCAAATGATGCTCATCGCCGGGTATGTGGCTTTCAGCCAGGTCAGATCATGCAGCACATTCAGGATCAAGGCCTTTCCACAATGTTTGGCCAGATCATTGCCGCCCAGATGTACCACCAAAACATCTGGGAAAAATTGTCCAAAGGCAGCCACTCTGCACAGCTGGCTCCACTGCATTCCACGCAGTCCTCTCCACTCGATATGGGCTCTAGCTCCAAGGCCCAGACAGCTCCCCCATGGGGATGCAGCCGCATAGCGAGCTGTCCAAAACACATAGCTGTGGCCCACAATCATCACACACCTCCTCCTTGTTGCCTTCAAGATACCTGTAATACATAAGAGAACCAGGCCCCTGCCTAAACATTAGGTAGTGTCCTGATATACCTACGATAGGTGGACGAAGACCACCGCCCAAGCCGTTTAATGTCTTCTACGTTATAGCCTAAGGCTGCTGCTGTGAATGCTGCTCCTATTCTAAAGGAATGCGTGCCAAACCTCATTCCCTGCACGCCAACCTTTTTTAATGCTAAATCGGTCAACTTCCAAAATTGGTATTTTGTCAGTGGTACTCCATCACTGTGTATAAAGAAATATCCTTGGGTCTGTCCCTTAATCTGCAGGTATGCATCCGTGGCTGCCACCGGGCAAAGGTTGCCCATGTGGCAACGTTCCAACATAATGTAGACTCCCTGACCCTGCTGGTTGGCCTTGGATTGGTGAATGTGTATTCAAACCGTCCCCTCCACAACCCTAACATCTTGCCATTGCAGAGCTACCCTAGTCCTGTCTCCCTTTCCCGAAGCTACTACCTCACTGATCCTGAGGGCTCCGAAGAATGTTAGTAAGGACACAGCTTTGAATAACGTAACTTCATAGTCATCCCTACATAGTGCCTCCCATTGTTTACAAATGCCTTCCAACAAGGCAGGCGATATGGGAGCTCTAGTGTCCTTAACTCTACCTCTTTCTTTAGACCACCCTTTGATCATTTTCCTAATGCAGTAATCTGAGGAAAAGTCCTGATAACCATGAATCCTGGCATAATAGACGAGAGCCGACAATCTACCTTGTATAGTTCTGGGCGCCAATCCCTTTCTATTCAGATAGACAATAAATCGCTGAAGATGTTCAACCAGAGCAGGCCATAATGGTTACAAATTTACTAGGTTCCTAAACTCCTGAAACTCTATATTCACAGCCGAGTACCCTTTCCGTGTCCTTGGTGCCAAAGCCAAACCTATTGCTCTGTCCACGTCATCTTGCCAATTTGCCAGACCTCTGGGGGCAGAACCTCCGGGAACTCGTTGGCTCCTGGATCTAGCTCCCTGAAACGCTCGATCTGTTGGCGCGACAATGCATCAGCTAGTCTATTATCTATGCCAGGGACATGATGGGTTTGCACCAAAATGTTAAATTGTAAAGCCCGTAATGTGAATGCTCTAACTAATGACATTACCCACTCCAAATGGGACGTGAGGTTATTTATAACATAAACAACAGCCTGGTTGTCGCACCAGAACCGTACGACTGAGTTCGCCCATTCACCTGCCCAGAGCCATAAAGCGCCAACTATAGGAAAAAATTCCAAGAATGTCAGATCTCTTTTTTTTTAAAACACTGCCCCACTGAGTAATTCCCAATCAATTAGCTATCAAATTAATTACAATTAATTCATAAAGTTGATGCCTTATCAATTTATAATTAATCACCTAAAACCAATTTATGTACTAGATTAATGCAATATGCTAAACAATAATTAATTAAAATACTACTTGATCTATTGACAAATTAATATTCTATATAGACAATTAATCAATTATTATATTTATACCTTATTTTATTCAAATAATATTATTATTATACAGTGGTACCTCGCTAGACGATTGCCTCGTTAAACGACGAATCCGCTAGATGATGAGGTTTTGCAATCGCTGTTGCGCTTCGCAAAACGATGATTCCTATGGGCGCTTTTCGCTGGACGATGTTTGGGGGCCTCTCCCGTGACCCACCCCACCCCTTTCAGAAGCCTCCCGGGGTGCAGGGGAAAAGTGGAATTTTTTTATTTCCAGCTTTTCCCCCTGAATTTTCAGGGCAGAGAAAGCCTCTTTTTAGCCCGCCCATCAGCTGTTCGTCGGGAGAGGGGAGGGGGAAGGAGCGGAGAAGAGGACAAAATGGCTGCCGGGGCTTCTTCAGCAGGTAAACATGCAGTGGAAATGCACCGGGCAAACCTCTGAAAGCAGCGCTTTGCAGTGGGGGTGGTGTGGGGGGTGGCGGGCCTGCCCCTGCCACCCACCCACCCACCCCTTGGCAAAGCGCCGCTTTCAGAAGCCTCTGGGGTGCTTTTCCACTGCCTGTTTCCCTGCTGGGAAAGCCCAGAGAAGCCTCAGAAACCCTGCTCCTATCAGCTGTTGGTCGGGAGAGGGGAGGGGGAAGGAGCGGAGAAGAGCACAAAATGGCTGCCGGCTGCCTGCTGCCTGCTGGCTTTTAGCTGTTTGGTGCTCTTTTCCGGATGTTCCGCTGCTACCAGGCACTATGAGAAGCCGGGCTCAGTCTACAGTACCTGGTAAGTGACTTTCTTTTAATTTTTTTTAAGTTTCTGTGCCTTTCTTTCCCATCGGAACGCATTAATTAAATTCCAATGCATTCCTATGGGAAATTTGGTTTCGCAAGACGATGTTTTCGCAGGACAGCGATTTGTCTGGAATGGATTAACATCGTCTTGTGAGGCACCACTGTATTTGTTTAAATATTTAATTAATTAATTAATTAATTAATTATATATCTATTGCCTTTCCTCTTTTTTCCTTTTTTGTGTGTGTGTAGTTTATTTATATATTATCTGCTTATTTAGTCTAAATCTCTTCTCTCTCTCTCTCTCTCTCTCTCTCTCTCTCTCTCTCTTTTAGTTTATATTGCCTGGCTAAGAAAGCCTAAGCCGGTCACGTGGTACAATTCAAATCCAAACCACGCGAAAGCTCCGGCTTCCTCTCTGAGAGCGGGAAGAAGCGGGGGGGAAGCGGCGCACCCAATGGTCGAGGCCGAGAGTCCACGCTGCACCACCGCCGCTCTTGGGTAACCTGAAAACGCACGCCAAGCCTCACTACCGCATCTCCAGGCGTGCCCTATCCACACCTATAGGTACCCTCAAAATATAATTTCTTTTCCGTCACACACCTTCTTCTCGCACTCTCTCTCTTTCGCACTCTCTCTCTCTTTCTCCTCTTTTTTTTAAAATGCTAGCAAAACAAACCCCAGTAACGATTAAATCAACCCCACTATAGCCAAAAAGGTGATCTGATTGCGCGGGATTGTGTCCCGCACGACCCATGCGGTCGCGCCCTCCCCCCTTTACTCAACAGACCCAACACAGAAATAATCAGCAATAATCAACGATCCATAAATTAAATGATTGGCAAATAAAATAATTCAAGCTTAAAAGAATAAGTGAACCGCGGGGGGGGGGGGGGGAGCCGATGCTACCCCCCCTTTGCCGAACTCCACGGTGTTCAGGCCTCGCCAGGCCCTATGCAGAGGAAATTAGCCAAGCCGCAAGACTCTGTCCGTGTCTGTTGACAGCCAAGGAAGAGGGAGGAGAGAGGGGGGAATGGCCCTTAAATAGCCCATCGTTCCCCCCTCTCCTCCCGGGACATTCTCGTGGGACTTAGAGTCTCGCAATCCTCCGGGGAGGGAGGCAAAGACAAGCTGCGCCGCCGAAGTGTGGCCCAGCGGTGACTTGAGCATTAATTCTGAAAGGCTCCATAATGCTTTCATAGTAAGAGAGTAAGAGAGTACAATATGGTCTCGCTGACTTTTTGCCAGTGCAAAAAGGGGGGAATTTTATTTCAGTGTGCAAAAATTTCTCAATAGGGCAGTTGAGGCTTACAACCCCCTACAACATTATATAAGACATAAGTCCCACTGAGGTCAGTGGGGCTTTCCTTTCAGTAGGGGTGGCTTTATGAGTTTAATTTCCTGTTCATTCTCACTGGAAATCTGCCAAAATGCAAACATCTTTTCATAGATGAGATGGAATGAAGTTGAAGTAAAAGGTGTGAATATATAAGAAAACTTCAGCCCATATGATTGGGTATGTTTTTACCTGCACACTGAACATAGGGAATCTCTTCCATATAGCTCAGGCAGGGGTGAGGAAAGAAGTCCTGAGAACCTAAGGCTGGGTTTGTTGGAGGCTTTTGTTTTGTTTGCCATTGCAATTGTTCATCCAAAGGTTAAATAAAGACAAAGGCACACCGTTGGCGTCTTCCCAAACTGGCACCCAAAGTTTATGTTGTGCTTGCAACACAAGGTCAACACTACTGGGGGAAAAGAATAATAAAAATCATTTTAACTGACTTGTGACTGGGAAAAAGAGAGAGAACCACTCTACCATAGATCAGAGTAGGCCTATTGTTCAGTAGCGTGGGGCCCTTGCTGGAAACTGAGCATCTGAGGATGCATTTGCTCGATCCTTGAAAGCCTACCATCTGACTTGCATTTCTGAGAAAACTAAGTGTCTCATTGTCTGGAGAAAACGCATGGAAGCGTATGTAAGCGCTCTCATCATTGTCTGTCCCATAGTCAGGCAGCGTACGGAAGTGTCTCCGTTCAGCCTCCAATGGCTATCATGATGCAAAGCCTGAAAATGCCTCTTCTCGCTGAGACCTGGCAAACATGAACTGACAAGCACTCTGTTTTGCCCTTAAGGCTCCTGTCCAGAGTAGTGTGTAGTTAGCAACTCCCTGCTAAGCTGTCTCTTCCACCCCTCCACCCCACCCCCCTTTGGTGCACAGACTACTGCTTCCTCAGCATTTGTTCAATGCAACGTACTCTTCACATGAGACACCGTGAGATACCCGCACAGCTACATAAGGGAGCTCTCCTTTCATTAAAATGCAGCCAATTATTGTGCAGCAATATGTGGGGATTTTCCTCAATTAAGCCACAGGGTGAGAGATCCATAATCAAAGGAAGAAAAAAGAGCACAGTGGTGCCCAATATGGTGTGAATAAGGATTACGGGTGATTTCCCCACTAAGAAAGATAATTTGTCTTCTATTTAGTTACATATTGTACGTCTTCATTGTATAATCAATCCTTATGTAATCATGGTGTATTTTGTCATCTTCAGTTTCCATTTTGCATATTTTTATTTTTGGAAAACTAGTCCACTTTGTGTATTTGATGGAGACGCTGCTGTTCATATGTGCTCACTGTGCAGTGTACTGGGCCCAGTCCTCCTATTACTTTTCAATGTGGCAAAAAGGCCATTTTATCAAATCTAAAAATTGGATTGTGGATTTCCTGTAATTAGAGAATTTAGCCAAGGCAAAGATAATACACTGAATTTAAACACTCGTCTAATACCTGGAGAAGGCATTTAATTCTTATAGAATTGTGTCCTCCACCCCACTAAGTAATGCTGCCCAATCTGGGTTCTGTTCACTCCGTACCTAGTGTACCATCTAAAATTAATATTCACTTTTGCTGATATAAAGGTATTTATGTTTGCTAATATGTTTCAAACAATTGCCCTCATAAGGCATGTGAAAAAACAGGATTTTGGCCATTATCTGTTGTGAATTGAGCAACAGATAATGTTGACAGTGACTTCTTAACTTGAGGCAATTTGTCTTCAAAAATGTCAGTGTTAGAGTTATGCCCTTGTTAACTATGTAAGAGGATTTGGGCCATCCTGTTGCTAAGCATAGTAAGTCATAATAGAGTAGGCTCATTGAATTCATGGGGATTTGTTGAGTCAACTCATCTGTAAGTTCCATTGATTCCAAAGGGCCTACTTTAATTACAGCTTACTTGAGCATAGTAAATCACAACTAGAGCAGGCCCATCTAAATCAAATCCCTGTTGATTCACTTGGCCTGTGATGTACTATGTTAAACAAGATTTTGGCCAGTGTCTACAGTGATTTTTGAATTTAAGGCAATTCACTTCTAAAAATTTACACTATGAGCATAGCTCTGGCATAACTATGCAAGAGGGTTTGAGCCAATATTTTTTGAAAATGGGGATTACTGTCCCTGTATTATTATTGCTTCTTTCTCTCAGTGATCTTAAATGTGCCCTAGGTTTTCCACCTGTATGTCTTATCCTGTACTCCATCTCAAGTCTGTAAAAAAAAAAAGCTCAGACTTTGGAGTCCAAGCACCCAGTGCCTAATTCTCTCTCCCATTTTTGTTTAATATCCAGCCTGACAAACTGACAGGCAACTGGAACCTTGTTAATTAATTTTCTGCAATGACCTGCACCATTTCACTTACTTTACAGTAAAATTCCAATAGAATTCTGGCCACTATGTTTTGAAATGTATCTATTTTTAAAATTATTTTGAAAGACATCTTGGGTCCGTGTTCTAGGGGGGAAGGGAGATATGAAATAAAACAAACAATTATTTCAATACTGTGGCTTTCCTATTTAGGTCTAACTATATTTTTCTGATTGATAAGCTACCAAAGTTTTTTTTTTAGACAGTGCAAGTTTGTCTACATTACTGCTTTTTAATGAAAAAAAATCACCACATTGAAACTGCAGGCACTTAGTGCCTATATGAAATTATATTACCTCAACTCACATTGGCCCAATGACTAATTCTGGTTGCCCACATTTCATTCCAGAAATGCTCAGCCAGCAAAGCCCATGGGACGTTGATGGTGCTTGCCAAACAGCAGACATGGAAGTCCTTTCCTGCAATGTGTCCTTAGACAAGGACTAGATGTGGAGAGCCTCATTGTCTCCTGACATGAGGAAAATAAAACCCAGTGACAGGACAGATTCTAATGTCTTTACTTGCTTTGATAACAATGACAGCAGTAAACAATGGCCGCCGTAGTGTACGGGCACGCTTCTTAAATTAAACACAAGATAGCCAAGGGCAGTGAGAAGTCACTTGCACTCCTGAGACTGGCACACAGAATGGCCTTGTATTTGCTTAAAGATGGAAACAAACACCATTGGCATAATGATGACCAGAGTATCTGATTTGTGGGTGAGGAAGGTTGGTGTCAGCTCCCTTGCTGTGAATTCTGTTATGATTCTCTCTCACACAGAAACGACATTGACATAAGAGAATGGTGCGGATTACATCCAAAGCTTGAGTGTGGGCCAGAAGGACATTATTGGACAGGACACAAAGGCTTCTATTCTTTTAAAGCAAAGCATCGTCAAACACTTTCAATATAAACCCTCCATAGGATTCTGGGGAGTGGAGGGGAAGCCAGGGTGGGGGTGGAATGAAGGACTAAATTATCTACGTTCCTCTCCATGGCCTGCAGAAGCACATAAGAAACGCAAACATACATCCCTCCAACCCAGACTCCCCCTGCAATTTCTGAATGTGACATATGCACAATGCTAGAGGAAATATTATGGGTTTTAGCCTTATCTTCACTATCCTGACACTTCCAATTTATTCATGGGCACTACTATGATATTCATTTTGTATCAAGAAGACTGAAGAGCACTCCCTTTGGGCCGATTCAGCTCCTCCTGTGTACATGGAGGCAGGCTTCTGGATGACAAACAAGAGCAAGAGAAACTAAGCTAATGCAGCTCTGTGACAAGACAGTATTTTCAAATGGTGATGCAACCCTTAGACCTTTACTGACCCCTATCACATTATGAGGGTTGCTACCTAACTGAAGGGCAGTCGTATTCATTCTGAAGTCCTTATTTTCTGACCCATGCCTTTTTCCTCACCCCATCAAGCCAAGGAGACCTATGCTTCAGTGCAGTCTTCCTTCTGCATACATGTCACTTTTTAGATCAGGAATCATACACCAAAAAGTAATCCACATCCAAAAGTGCACCCAAATGCAAGATGTCATCTACACTGCATTGGTTTCAATGGGACATTCTCTTCAGTGTATGCTCAGATGTGCAGTGCTAGTTGATAGAATGCATATTAATGAAGTGCATCAAATAATGTACATAATAGTCATGAAAGCATAATAATAATAAAAATGTGTCATCAAGTCAATTCTTATTTATGGTGACCTTTTCCAGGGTT